>KZ651361.1:426344-438992 GCA_001010745.2 Gerris buenoi
GGTTTTGTCCGGAAGGTTACAGTACAAGGTTTTGTTCGGAAGGTTACAGTACAAGGTTTTGTCCGGAAGGTTACAGTACAAGGTTTTGTCCGGAAGGTTACAGTACAAGGTTTTGTCCGGAAAGTTACCGTACAAGGTTTTGTCCGGAAGGTTACAGTACATGGTTTTGAATCCGGAAGGTTACCGTACATGGTTTTGTTCGGAAGGTTACAATACAAGGTTTTGTCCGGAAAGTTACCGTACAAGGTTTTGTTCGGAAACCAGAACCTGTTTTCAAAAGGTTTTAATTGTTATTAAACATAGACTTTAAAGAGAAATCCAAATTTCACAACACGTTTTTAAATTTACAAGTGACTTCTCGACATATGCATTTTCTAAATGTGTATTTGAATTATAATAATTTTAAGGAATCAGTAAAAGGAATATAGTATTAAGTGCTAGTATTGTATAGAACGTCAGGTTGGGAGGGGGGTCATACCATGACCCTGAACCGGTCTGGACTCACAGACACTCTCGCCTCGATGTGAATAAGCACTATGGCACGGTATCGAACCCGCAACCTTGAATCATAGATGGCCGAGCCCGTGGAAACGCTAAGTAAAACAATCGTTACAACTTACAAGTTGGAAATGTTCGGGAGGCAATCATATTCCATTTTGTATTATTTACACTGATTCAAGCGTGAATATTATACACGAGTGCACATGACAATCGAGATTTCACAGTAATGTATGTAACCGTTTAATTGCACATTTTGTTTCAAAATTCAGAACCGTGTAATAATATTTTAAGTGGGAGTCACAGATGTAAAAAATCCATTTTTCCATTTAACGTCCTGCAAAAAATGCTTAGCTATTTTATAAAATTATATTTTTAAATTAAGATTTTAAATACAAAAGTAGGGTAGAAATGAAAGATCTGACACAGGGCTCACGAGTTACCTTTTGGTCGTGGGTACCCCCCCCCTCCCACTATTACCTCCATTGGGGGGTGTCAATTGGTGCCAATTACTGGGGTGTCTATTACTGGTGGACCACTTACTTAGGGGTCATTTACCGGGGGTCCCCCAGTAAGTGGCACCCAGTAATTGACACCCCTTAGTAAGTGACCTCCCAGTAATTGACACTCCCCAGCAAGTGACCTCCCAGTAATTGACACCCCCAGTAATTGACCTCCCAGTAATTGACACCCCCAGTAAGTGACCTCCCAGTAATTGACACCCCCTAGTAAGTGACCTCCCAGTAATTGAACCCCCAGTAAGTGACCTCTCAGTAATTGACACCCCTAGTAAGTGACCTCCCAGTAATTGAACCCCCAGTAAGTGACCTATCAGTAATTGACACCCCCTAGTAAGTGACCTCCTAGTAATTGACACCCCTAGTAAGTGACCTCCCATTAATTGACATCCCAGTAATTGACACCCCCTAGTAAGTGAGCTCCCAGTAATTGACACCCCCAGTAAGTGACCTTCCAGTAATTGCCACCCCTAGTAAGTGACCTCCCAGTAATTGACACCCCCAGTATGTGACCTCCCAGTAATTGACACATCAGTAATTGACACCCCCTAGTAAGTGACCTCCTAGTAATTGACACCCCTAGTAAGTGACCTCCCAGTAATTGCCACCCCCTAGTAAGTGACCTCCCAGTAATTGACACCCCCAGTAATTGACCTCCCAGTAATTGACCTCCCAGTAATTGACACCCCCTAGTAAGTGACCTCCCAGTAATTGACACCCCCAGTATGTGACCTCCCAATAATTGACATCCCAGTAATTGACACCCCCTAGTAAGTGACCTCCCAATAATTGACACCCCTAGTAATTGACACCCCCCAGTAATAGACTTCCCTATGGAGGTCATAGTGGGGGTGGAGGGTACCCGCGACCAAAAGGTTACTCGTGAGCCCAGTGCCAGATCTCTCTTTTCTACCCTACTTACAAACATTGTAACTAAAAGTGAAAAGTGATTTTTTTATTCGAGAAAGGTGCTTGAGTGCTCCAAAAAATACATGTAAAAGGAAAACTTAAAGTTGTTAAACACAGTTTCCCCGAGTGCAGGAAAAAAAATAAAGTCTGGATTTGACTCGGCAAAACATTAACAAACAATCAAACACAGACATAAACAACAAACTCAGAGTGCAACTTTATATAGATGGGTGTGAGTGTGTCGACGAATTAATAAGTGTTAATTTACTAACAGATGAAAGTAGTTGAAAAATAAAGGAAAACAAAACAAAAATAAATAATAATAGTAGTTGTAGGAACCGCCTTCTTATAAAATGGGAAAACAGACTTTCTTCAAACACCGATTTTTATACTTTTTAATAAACACGACGAATTTGAAAAATCTTTCGGTCGGCATGAAGTTATTAATTCTGCAACAAGAACGTAATAATTATCTAGTGGTTCTAGACGTAACAGAGAGCAAAAAAATAATTTACCGTTGATATCGAGGGACGCCGATCGACTGTCGGATCCGGCGGAATTGTTAACTAGACAAGTGTAAGTGCCGGCGTGGATGGAATCGGCCGAGTCTATCATCAAAGTGACGCCTTTCTTTCCTAGCTTTATAGTGGTCATATCTTGTCGAGACGAAATATCCGTGTCGTTGAGAGTCCACCTGATGTCCAACGGGGGGTCGCCCTGCGCCACCAAACACGTCACCTGCACTGGCTCGCCGGCGAATATAGTCGCCTCCCCGAAATCGAAAGCTACTATTCTCGGCTTGACTAGCCATCGGACAAACAACCAAAATACCTACAGATCTACAGTCGAATCCCGTTCAACACGCATTTTGATAAAAAAAAAAAAAAATTATATTGTCCCATTTCTTCTTGTGTACAAGAAAACAAAATATAAAAATAATAATAAAAAATTATGGATAAAAAATAAACTAAATGAATAAATAATTAAGTAAAATAAACTGGTAAATCACCTTAAATTTAAATTATGAAATACAATTTTATATACGACAAGAAAAATAATAAAACAAATATATAAAAAGAATGTTGGAGGCGAAAAAAGGAGTCGGTAAGAAGTGTCGGCACACAATGCACAGCAAAAGCTCAAATAAAAACAATACTAGATCGTCGACTGATCCCTAAATACCCCGGCCAGTTATTTGTTTACCGTTAATGTCAAGAGACGCCGATCGGTTATCGAATCCGGCCGGATTGCTCGCCGAGCAAGTGTACAGTCCGGCGTGTATAGAATCGGCCGAGTCTATCATCAGAGTGACGCCTTTCTTTCCTAGTTTGACTGCCGTCATATCGTCCCGAGAGGAAATGTCCGAGTTGTTGAACGTCCACTTGATTTCCAAGGGCGGGTCTCCTTCCACCACCAAACAATTGAAATGAACTGTCTGTCCGGCAAAAATAGTCGAATCTCCAAAATCAAACGGCAAGATTCTCGGCTTAACTAGGTCCCACAAACAGAAGCACAATACCTTTAATTCATTTAATTTCAAAATACCTATTATTCGAAATAAATCAATATATAAATACATATATATTTAATTTTTACAAGAGAGGAAAATACATACATAATATGTATAAAGAAAATTAATAATAACGAAAAAATAATAAAGGAAAAAATAAATATAAGGAAAGATAAAGGTATATACCAAGTTTACGTATATTTATAATAATAAGAAACTAGGGTAAACGGTAGGATCGATATTTTAGGAGTCACCTTTATATAAAACAGTGGTGAGTCTACAGAATGCATCAAACTGGTCTTTACAAATTAATAGACAATTATTTTGGATTGCCCGTAGATTACACACAAACTGGAGCTAAACAAAAACAACTGCTGGCTTTACCGTTGATATCAAGAGATGCCGAATGACTGTGGAATCCGGCCGGATTTCTGGCAGAACAAGTGTAAAGTCCGGCGTGAATAGAATCGGCCGAGTCTATCATCAGAGTGACGCCTTTCTTTCCTAGTTTGACTGCCGTCATATCGTCCCGAGAGGAAATGTCCGAGTTGTTGAACGTCCACTCGATGTGCAACGGCGGGTCTCCTTGCACCACCAAGCAATTGATTTGAACTGGCTGTCCGGCGAAGATCGGCGACTCTCCGAAATCGAACGGTACTATTCTCGGCTTGACTGGACATCGGAAAAACAGATGGAAAACCCACCATTAGCCCGATTCCTTTTCCTTTATTTGAAGAATCTTTTTTCCCATTTTTCAAGGTTACAAATAAAAATAAGGACTAAAACATGACTAATAAAAAATAAAAAAAGAAACAATGAAGCCGTAAATACGTGTTTACAATCCTAACAAATGTTTGAATAAGATTAGTGGGCGCATACTTGTAATCGTACTAACAGAGCTCCATTAGAATATACTCTGACACCTCAGAGCTTTACCGTTGATATTGAGGGAAGCTGATCGACTATCGGATCCGGCCAGATTGTCCGCCTTGCAAGTATAAGTGCCGGCGTGGACGGAATCGGCCAAGTCTATCATCAAAGTGACGCCTTTCTTTCCGAGTTTTATAGTTGTCATGTCGTGGCGAAAAGAAATATCCGTCTCGTTGAAAGTCCACATGATGTCTAAGGGAGGGTCGCCTTCGGCCACGAAACAATTGATCTGGACAGATTGGCCGGCGAATATCGTCGACTCTCCGAAATCAAACGGCACGATTCTCGGCTTAACTGCGTGGGGCACAGACAAACCTCTTACACCTTCGTTACCGTTAAAAATTCATATTTTCCCATTTTATTCTAAAGGATAGAGGGTACTTAAATAAAAATAAATAGGATACAAATTTAGGAATCACCTTCTCATTTAATAATAAAAGAAGCAAAAAATATCTGTGAAATGCATGTAAAGAATTCCGTTTCTTTTGTCGTCAGTCGACATAAAGCCGGGGAAAAATGGGTATGCATATTTAAAAAGCTGGCAGGTTTACCGTTTACGTCAAGGGAAGCAGATCGAGTATCGAATCCCGCCGGATTGTTGGCAGAGCAAGTGTAAATTCCTGCGTGGACGGAATCGGCCGAATCGATAGTTAAAATAATGCCTTTTTTCCCGACTCTAACAGTGGTAATGTCGTCTCGGGACGAAATATCCGTGTTATTCAAAGTCCACATGATGTCTAAGGGAGGGTCGCCTTCGGCCACGAAACAATTGATCTGGACAGATTGGCCGGCGAATATTGTCGACTCCCCGAAATCAAACGGCACGATTCTCGGCTTGACTGTGTAACGAAAAAACAGGCAGAAAAATACCTTCATTACCTCCACTAACCACATTTTTAAACATTAAAAAAAAAACTTAATAAATGACAATTGTAATATCAAATAAAAGGATGATTTTTAATAAAATAATAAAGTAGGATAAAATAAAATTGTTACTATATAGGAATTGTAGGAATCGGCTTTTTAATAATCACACAAACTGACTATAGTAGTGAAGTAACTTGCTTTGTTGGCACAACCAGACGCAAAAATAAATAAAAATAAGGCTCTAGATCTCTGTCTAGATTTATTGAGAAAAAAGAAACAGTTTTACCGTTGATATCAAGAGAAGCAGATCGACTGTCGAAACCGGCGGAATTATTGGCCGAACAAGTATAGACCCCGGAGTGGATGGAATCTGCCGACTCTATCGTTAAAATAACGCCTTTCTTTCCCACTCTAACCGTGCTAATGTCATCCCGCAACGAAACGTCCGTGTTATTAAAAGTCCACCTGACGTCCAGCGGCGGGTCTCCTTGAACCACCAGGCAACTTAGTTGCACGGGTTGCCCGGCGAATATGGAAGACTCTCCCATATCCAGAGGCACGATTCTCGGCTTGACTGAGCACGCACAAAACAACAACACCTTGTCAAACTTTAAAAACACAATCTTTTTCCTCTTAGTGCAACAAAACAAAAATTATTTCTACAGATATTTAAAAGGATAAACAAAAAATAATTAAATTTAATCCAAAAGAATAAATAAGTAAATAAATAATAAATAAATAAATAAATAATAATAATAAACAAATAAAAATAATAAAACTAAGCTTTACAAATCAAATTGGATAAATAATATGTAAGTATTACTGAAGGCAGGCAGAGGGGTTATTTAAGGATTTCCTCAAAGCTGTACCAACACAAGTGAATGGAAAGTCTAAATTTGAATACTTTTAGGTTTTTTTTCTCTAAGTGGAACGTTACCGTTGATGTTAAGAGTGGCTGAATAGACGGAAACACCGGCCCGATTCTTTGCAGTGCAACTGTAATTCCCAGAGTGTTGCGAATCGACATAGTCGATGTTGAGGAAGCTCGCTTTCACGCCGATTTTCGTCGTGATTATGCCTAATTTCTCGATGTTATCGGTTTCGGTAAAGTGCCAAGATATGTCGATGGGCTGGTCGCCTTCGGTGACGAAGCAAGTGACTTGGACGGACTGACCCGCGAATATAGGCGACTCTCCGAAACTAAACGGCATTATTCTCGGCTCGACTGAGAAAGTCAACATAAAACAAAAACAGCTGCAAATAAATCAATCGGCAATTATAAAATGGCAAAGAAAAGTAAACGGCATAACTGTTGTCATGTGGTACCGTTTATATATTTTTATGTTTAAACGACTGCAAGAAGCGTAAAGCAGCTGCTCCTTTCGTTAATAAGAAAATAAATAAATGTACAATGTTAATAACTGGTGAGTACAACTAAACATTTCACACCAAACAACAAACCAACTGCAACGAAACACAAGTTATCTCAACACCTCCCACACAGCTACGGGTACACTCACATAGAAACCAAGCCGATAGTGTTATTCTCTCCGATAAACCAAAACCTTTCACGTTACTCGTATTAAAACCACAAAACTTTCACACATTGTTATTTTCCACGAAAAACTTAAAGCTTCAATCCGGGCTCGGGGATTAGTTTTCACGGGTAAAGTAAAAAAACGGTTGAAAAAAGTTTACATGCCGTTGACGACAACACGTGTGGTGTGAACGTCCGATCCTGCCAGGTTGGACATGGTGCACGTGTAGTAGCCGCTGTGGAACGGAGTGACCACCGGCACGGTCAGAATGCTAGGTACGGGACCGATGCGAAGAAGCAGGGTACCCGGCGGCAGGTCCCTCGTACCCGGTACGTCTCGGAACGTGCTGAAAGACCACGACACCGACAAGGGTGGGTCGCCCTTCGAGGCCAGACAGCTCAGAGACACCTGGTCGTAAGGCACCGCCACTATCTCGCCCACTGTCGGAGCTATCTCAGGAGCAACTGACAAACAGAACAGAAAACCGACAATCTACGAGTCGTGGAAACATGTTGAGATTTCCCAAAAATGCCCCCCCCCACTACCTTCGAAACGTGGGCCTCTCCCACTACCTTCGAAACGTGTGCCTCTCCCACTACCATCGAAACGTGTGCCTCTCCCACTACCATCGAAACGTGTGCCTCTCCCACTACCTTCGAAACGTGTGCCTCTCCCACTACCATCGAAACGTGTGCCTCTCCCACTACCTTCGAAACGTGGGCCTCTCCCACTCTTCGAAACGTGCAGCTCTCCCACTAGCTTTGAAAAGTGTGACTCTCCCACTACCTTGGAAAAGTGTCTCTCCCACTACCTTTGAAAAGTGTCCCTCTCCCACTACCTTCGAAACGTGTGCCTCTCCCACTACCTTTGGCATCACATCCTTCAACATGATTGACTTGCCCACAAATTCTTCATAACAACTCACTAATCGACCTCTTATGAATATATAAGTAGCTACAATGCGATAGAGACCACCGTAAAGATCGAGGGGATAAAACAGAGGAAGTAACATGGGTTCAGTGTTAGATAAATTAGTTTAAATAAGTGAATAAGATGATCATTCAACATTAGACCGTTATCCGACAATTTGGAAGAGCATAGATTAACAACAACTTGCATTAGGTGAGCGAGTAATGTTGCTAAGCCAACAATCCCCGTCGACTTGTTAACTTTATTACGGCAGTTAGATTCTTACTTCTGTCGTTACCAGTTCAAATCCACACTTGATAATGCATATTTAATATTGATATTCCTAATGTTTTACATAAAGAAATATCATCTGTTTCCATGATGGACAATAGCATGGAATTCTCATCGGCTCCTCTCACCCTATCTTGGCATGTTTAATCGATGCTCTTTTAAATTGTAGGATAAAAGCATTCACAATAAACATATTTTTTTAAAAAAGTTAAATAAATGTTTCCTAATGCAGATTTAGAAAAATTAGATGTAAGATAAAAATAAACTATTATAACCGTTGACTAAAAGATCGGCAGAGTAGTTATCGGAACCGGCGGAGTTATTTGCCCGACAAGTGTATCTGCCCGCGTTCGACATGGATATCTCCTCGATATTCAATATATCCACCCTGCGGCCGAGACGAGACGTCGTTATAAAATCCGTGTTTTCCACGAGGCTGTCGTTGAAATACCAAGCGATGTCGATGGGAAGGTCTCCTTCGCTGACTGTGCACTGTAACGTGGTCGACGTGCCTTCCTGAACAGGGTTCTGTCCGAACGAAAACGGAACTACCTTGGGCACCGCTAAGCAGCAAACCAAATGCGTTAAAATAAAAGGATTTTAATTAGGGATCTACGTCCGGAAAGTGGAGTTTTAGGTAGGGCAGGAGTGTCACTGTCACTAAGCAAAAGATAAATCATAAAAAAATAAAATAAAATAAATAAAAATAATATCTATTAACAAGACTACAGTTTGAGATAAAAATAAAAGGATAATATAAGATACTGAGAGTGATACGGTCGAACCGTTGACGTAAAGTTCAGAGGAGTGGGACGAGGTGCCAGCCTTGTTGACAGCAATGCATGTGTAATTGCCGGCGTGAGACTCTTTGACCGAATCGATGCTGAGCGAACTGGCTCGTCGGTTCAATCTAACCACGCTCACGCTTTCACTGGGAGCGATCACCTGGTGATTCAACTCCCACGTGATATCGACTGGCAAATCGCCGGCAGTTATCATACACTGGACAGACACCGGCTGGTCTTCTTCTAAGGGTTCGTCTCCGAACGAGAAGGGAAGCATTCTAGGAACGACTGCGCAACATTTAGCAGCATTAACAAAAAAGATAATCAGAGCAGGGGATAAAAATTAAAAAAAATAATAAAAATACAAACAAACGATATTATAATAGTTTAAATGCTTACTGCATACATTTCCCCTTAATATCAGTTGAAAACCAACCGTTAATAATAAGTTGAGCTGTATGAAACGACTTTCCAAAATCGTTAACGGCCAAACAAGTATAATTGCCGACATGCTTTCGCGAAAGGGACTCGATACTGAGGGCGCTAGCCCTGTGTCCGAAATTAGAAGTGATTACGTCATCGGTGGTTTGCAGGGGGTCGTTATCGAACAACCACATGATGTTGAGAGGGAGGTCCCCCGAGGACACTGAACACTGTACGCTCACCGACTGACCTTCTTCGAAACTCTCCGCGCCGAACCAAAACGGCACCATCTTGGGAGCTACTACACAATGCCATTCCAACAAAATCATCACAAATCAAATTTATATTTAACTATAAAAACAAAATAAGGATCGAATAAAAGGATTAAGGGGGAAGAAAGAGTTTAGTGACATCTTCGTCTAAAAATCGCTTACTTGGTTTAATAATTCATAAAATGAAAAGTCTAAATGGCATGCAAAAAATAAAATCAAAGATTTTACGTCACTACAACCGACCGTTAACAAAAAGGTGGCTGGTATGA
The DNA here is from genome assembly GCA_001010745.2 of Gerris buenoi. NCBI lineage: Eukaryota > Metazoa > Arthropoda > Insecta > Hemiptera > Gerridae > Gerris > Gerris buenoi. The sequence goes on from KZ651361.1 coordinate 436,064, forward strand.
ACGTCACGCCCGACATTATTCTTAGCGATGCACGAATAGTCGCCGGCGTGCTTCCCCGCTACCGACTCGATGGTCAGCGAGCTCGAACGCTTTCCAGCCTTGGTAACGTAGACGTCCTCCGAACTCTCTAACTCGTCTCCGTTAAACAGCCAACTTATCTCTAAGGGAAAGTCGCCCTGGGTGACGGCACAAGCGATAGTCACAAACTGCTCCGATTCGTAGGGGTCGTTACCAAACGTAAACGGGTGGATTTTAGGTGTAACTATAAAAATGCGGTTAAATACTTTAAATGATTCAATCGAGATAAATCGATAAAGGAGGAATGAAAATAATATAGTAAAAAAGAGGGGGACAGTGAGCAAGACAAAATAAATATAAAAAGCATCGAAAGGTGTTTCTACCAAATATCGGTTTGAATAATCTAACAATCATCGCTATCTACACAGTAGTTTGCTAAAAGTCGCCTCGTAACGAGCCGAACATTCACGAGGGCCAACCGTTGACAAGCAGACGAGAAGAATGCATATCGGTCCCAGCTTTGTTTTTGGCGATGCAAGAATAATTTCCGCTGTAACGGCCGGAAACGGAATCTATGGCCAGAATACTCATCCTCTTGCCGTTCATAGAAACGGTCAGGTCTCGGTCGGAGCTGAGAGCCTCGTCGTCGAAGAGCCAAGATATGTTGAGGGGGAGGTCGCCCTGGGTCACGGCGCACGTCACCGTCACGAACTGCTCCGCTTCGTGAGGCCTGTCTCCGAATGTAAACGGCGACACAAACGGCGGGACTAAATACAAACAGACCTCGTCAAATTCGGTCCACCGGGCTACAAATACATTAGCATCCAAATGATAAAACAAACAGATAATAACCATAGATAATATCTTGACATCGTTCAGGAAGGGAGGGGTATGAGAAATTATTAAAATAAAAATTCAGTCCGATCTCAATATACAAACATCCTCTTCTAAAAGATATAAAAGTAAGAAATCCAAACCGTTAACTGTGAGATAGGAGGAATGAACGTCGGTGCCGGCCGCATTACTTCCCACACACGAATAATTGCCCATATGCGTGCCGCCGACGGATTCGATGCTCAGTATGCTCATTCGACGTCCGCTTTTTGTAATCTCGATATCCTGAGTCGGCTTGAGAGGCTCGCCGTTCAACAACCAGGATATAGAGATGGGCAAATCACCGTGCGACACCGAGCAAGTCACCGAAACGAACTCTTCCGCCTGGTACGGCTCCGAACCAAAAGTAAACGGCGCTACTTTCGGCTGAACTAAAAATGCCAATTATTAGAAAAATACGCTATATTATGTACCGTTCACTCGTTCCCTACACATTGTAATACAGAATATATGTATTCAATTTTTAAATTTTTGGTAGTTTTATTACTACGGAAAGATTAAATTTTAAATAATCCAAATTACAATTATCAATAACTACGGGAGACATACAGAGAAAAATACACCCCTTCTCGGTGCGGGGGTGTATTTTTCTCTGTATGTCTCCCGCAGTTATTGATAATTGTAATTTGGTTTATTTAAAATATATGTATTTTAAAAATGGGACTACAAATATTTTTTAAAAATATCTAAGCTTAGGTGTGAATTTAATCCTAAATAGGTGCAAATTTCTAATTGTAATTCATCCTAGTCCGATTACATTTAAAAAAAAAATAAAAATAAGTAACATAAAAATGGTTTAGTAACAGGCTAAATTCAAGTGTCAATAGAGGAAGAGTAGGGGAAAAATATAAAGGCATATATAAAAACAATGAAATGAAAAATAAGTATAATTTAAAAATAAATAAAGTGCATCTAGGCTCATTATAAAGAACCATTCGGCCAAGGAATGATTTGATTACCGTTGACGACAAGCGTAGAAGTGTACGAATCTTTGCCTACTATATTGAAAGAGGTGCAGGTATAGTTGCCGGCATGATGTGCTTCCACAGAAGGTATGGACAGGACTGAGGAGCTATCGCCGATAGGCATGACGGTAACGTCGGTGAGTTTGGACGAAAGATCGAAACCGTTGTAAAGCCACCGGAGTTTGATGGGCCTATCTCCGTCGATCAGACTACAGGGCACCATGACTGTGTGACCCCTATTCACCGCCCTCTCACCGAAACTAAACGGCTGTAACCTAGGGCCGACTGCAAAATCATCCACACACACCTCCCTTCATTCTTTTTATAATCTTCTAACCCGTAGACTCCAAATTCAACAAAAATAAAACTAAACGCACGACAAAAATTTCAAACCGAAAAAAACAAAAAAAACAAGACCACATATAAAAAAATTATATTTTATTCCGATAAACGATCATTGGCTAAATATTGAATGAAGTGGCAAAACGATTAAGAGGCTGGTCATTTTTTTCTTTTATAATTTTCCAGGGATTTAAAAAAAAAAAGACGGGTAGAAAGGTGTGAAACAAAAAGGAACATAAAGAAATAAAATAAACAAAAAAGCAACATCTAGAAAAACATCCAAAAAAATTGATTCACCGTTGACATGGACTGAAGCGGAATAATCGGTACGGCCTGCCGCATTGCTCGCAGTGCACGTGAAATTCCCCGAATGAGCGGCCGTCGCAGACGCTATCGTAAGCAAACTTGTTTTTTCTCCGACTTTAGTCGTCGAAATCCCCTCGTGTGTCGACAGATCTTCGCCCTCGAAACTCCACGAAATGTTAAGAGGTTTGTCGCCTTTCGAAACGTAGCACGCCATCTGTATACTGTCTCCGGCATTAATTTCCTCCTCCATGCCGAAAGGAAGAATGTGCGGCAGAACTAAAGGAGTCAAGAGAAATGTACCCTTTCCTTACATAACTTTATTTTAACCATTCATTTTTTAAATAAAAAGAGAAAAATAAAAAAACTGTTTCCCAAAACTGGGCTCTCTCCCCCCCCCCCCCCCC
>KZ651361.1:439097-466860 GCA_001010745.2 Gerris buenoi
GAAGCGGCGCCGCGGTCACTTCCCGACTTGTTACATCACCCGCCCGACAAAGGAACACCGACGAAGGCACCACCTGCCGGATTGTATCATCCCCACAGAGAAACACCGACAAAGGTAGCACCTGCGAGATTACATCATCCCGACAAAGGACAACCCCAAGTACGGAAATCCCAGGTGTAGGAAACCAGTATAAATACGCCGTTCTTCTCTCCAGTCGTCAGTTCATCTTGTGATTGCTTCGAGTCAACACCACGATGCACCACACCCCTGAAGATGCTTCCAGTAGTGGAAGCGAAACGTCGGACTTCACCCCCTTCGAGACGCGGATTCCACCGGAAAACCAAGCTGTTTATTATAAATTAGTTAGGCTAAATAAAAAATATTTTTAAAATGAAAAACTGTTAAATGAACTGTGGAATCGATTGAACAGCTTCAGCTTGGCGAAGTCGATACATCATACTCGACTCAAAACATCGGAGAAGAGTTGGCTAGAAATTCAACTCTTCCTATGCAAATTAACAAACAACACGGTTAAATACGTCGACACAACAAATAGAATAAGGATTAAGGGTACTGGTTGGAAAAGTGTGGGTCCCCCGGGTGCTGGAGTACATCGCTTTCCTCTTGTAACGATAGTTCATTTGTTTCCGGGACGGGATGTCCAGGTATTGAAATTATCACCAAGGGCGGCACACGCACTAAGCGTGGCAAACGCTTCACCACGGGCGTCGAACAGGACGGTTCTCGGTGCAGAAACATAAAGGCAAACGTGTGCAGAAAAAAATTAAATGAAAAAACAAAACAGACAAAAGAAAGGCGATATAAAATAAACTTCTAAATTTTTCCTCTCTAAAGAAACGGAGTAAAATAATCTATTTTGAATTCCCCCGAAAAGTTTACCGTTGACGTGAATGGAAGTGGTATGGCTGACGGTGCCGGCCGCATTACTCGCGGTGCACGTGTAGTTACCGTTATGGGCGGCCGTCGCCGAGTTTATAATGAGGATGCTGGATCTGTCGCCGATCTTTGTGGTGGACACGCCTAAGTGAGACGAGAGACCCTCGCCGTCGAAACTCCAGCGGATGTCGAGGGGGGTGTCCCCCTTGGAGACGTGGCAAGTCAACTGAACGCTCTCCCCCTTGTCCACCTCCCCGTCCAACCAGAACGGGATGATGTGGCCGACCACTTGATTCCGTTCACACACAAATACACAACAAATGATGAAAAGCAAAACCACAAATAAAACTCTAAACATACAAAACAAACAACTAAAAGACCAAAACACATGAAACTAAATAAATAATTAAATGCGTAATAATAATAATATAACAAGAAATCAACAGTATTGTACCGACAAGGGGTCCCATTAAACAACTGATAATCTTGACTGCACAAAATGACCAACGACAACGCATGCACCTTTACTTTTATATTGCTCTAACACCTAGTTCTTATTCCCTTTACAAATACGCATGATACAAGCTCTCTTAAAGTTTTTGTTATTTAAATACAAATAAGACGAAAACAAAAAAAGTTTCAAGAAATTGTTAGATTTAATATAATTTTCTAAAAACTAAAAGAAAAATAAAAAATAAAATAAAACCCTTTAAAATAAATATGCATTTTTCACTCTTGTTGAGATTGAATTTTTATTTTAACATAAAAAAATCCGGGATCACTGTGGAGGAGAGAAGAAATCCAATGCCTTCCTCCGATACTCGGCAAGAACAAACAAACCCCCGCCTAGCGCAGCCCAGAGTGCTAGATACAGTCATACCGAGTAAAAAGGGTCTTCTTTCAATTTTCAAACAAAAATTTAACTAGGAAGTGATCATTTCCATTACATACTCTTCCAGGAAGCACTTGTGGTGCATCGTGATGTTGACTCGAAGCAAACACAAGATGAACTGACGACTAGAGAGAAGATCGGCGTGTTCATACAGGTTTTCTAAACCTTAGATTGTACCTGGATGTCCCGGGGGTTTCTTTACTGGGGGGAAAGCCTTTGTCGGGACGATGCAATCAGGCAGGTGCCGCCCTCGTCGGTGTTCCCTTGTCGGGTGGGTGATGCAATAAGTCGGGAAGTGACTGAGGTGCCGTCTCTTGCAATCTGCTTGGTGCAGGTACTGATCAAAGGTTTCCAGGTCTGAGAAAGAGTGAAACCATCCTCTCTGTTGAAGTTCTCCGGCTGTTTTTCGATCTCAATAGCCTCCCTTACCACCCTGCTGTGGTACCTGTTGACAGATGCGAGCACCCGGATGTCCTCAAACTTGATGAAATGGCCAATTTCGTCCGAATGCTGAGCTACTGCTGACCTGTGATCATTGTTTCTCACGTGTTTTTGTAGGCGGGTTGAGATCAGTCTCCCGGTTTGCCCGATGTAGTTTTTGCCGCAACTACAAGGGATTTGGTATACACCGCAGGTCTTGAGGTGAAGTCGGTCCTTTGGCGATTTCAGGAGGCTTCTGGTGGTCATGTGAGCGTTGAAGATGGTCCCGATGCAGTGTTTTTAAAGAATCCTGTTTATCTTATCCGTCGTACCTTCAATAAATGGGAGATAAGCCTTCCGCTGGTCTTCTACTCTTTCTGCCTGACCGTACCCGGGCAGAAAGAGTGGACTTCTCTCCAGACAGAATCCTGTGATTGCTTCGAGTCAGCATCACGATGCACTACACCCCTGAAGATGCTTCCAGTAGTGGAAGCGAAACCAAGGACTTCAACCCCTTCGTGACGCGGATTTCACCGGAAACCCAAGCTGTTTATGACATTTTGCATCTTGCAAAAATGAAGTTAAACAATTTCATTACAACAAGGGCTGCTTAACAGAAAAGCAAAAATCATACTTAATGCCGGGCCTCGCATCACATAATAATTTCCACCTCAAAAGTCCCCTGATATAGAGCGATTAGATTTAATTTATATATTGAAAACATATTTCCTTAATAAAACCCAAATACCTTAATAATAAATGGTTTTGCTTTATTTCTTAGACTTCTATAGCGCTTCTGTAAGGCTAAACTTTTTATTGATGAAACTTATTATTTAGTATAATAAATTAACAGTTTAATTAAATAACGAAAATAATAATTTGTATGACCAATTATTTGTATTTGTATTTTTTTTTTTTTTTACAGCAGTACAGCTACTGTAGCTTTGGCTTTCCTAAAAACTTTTTAATTAAGAGTGAAAACTGCAGCAATGAAGCAACTAAAATTAGATGTGAAAAAACAAAAAAAAAAAAAAAACAAATGAGATGTGTATGATGAAACCAATGATCTGAGTGAAGGAAAAAAATAAAATAATAATAATATACATGCTGAAGTAGAAGGGATAAAAGTACACGGGATGATAGTGGGGAGGATTTAGATAATAATTGCCTGACCCGACACGAGCAACATGGCAGTGAAATCCGAGAAGCCAGCTGGGTTTTCGGCGGTGCAAGTGTAATTGCCTGAATGGGCGGCCATTATGGACGTGATGGCGAGGAGAGACGTGCGCTCATTGACTCGCGACGTCGACATGCCCATGTGAGACGACAGATCCTCGCCGTGGAAACTCCACGTTATCTTGAGCGGAGTGTCGCCCTTCGCTACGAAGCAGTTCAACTGAACCGTCTCCCCCGCAAAATTATTCTCCTCGAACGCAAACGGCACGATGTAGGGTCGTACTGCACCAACAAACAGCATATTCATTAACCACTCTTTTCTGTTATTTATTTTTCATGAAAAATCTAACATAAAGACGGTTCGGTTAAACAAGTGTTTCTCACTAAAGAAAAGAAACGGACGAAGACACGAGACAAGGAAACTAAACTGACTCACCTCGTCCTGCCGTACAAACACACCACACAAAATCAATTACCCAAATGTAATTAATAACAAAAAAAAATTATAGATTAACTAACAATCTAGAACTACTTATCTTCTTCTTAAAATGGAAATCGTATCTTTTTATCAAGAGAAAAATGTCGGAGCGAAAACAACAGAGTAAAATAAATTAAAAGTAAGATTTACTGGTTACTATAAAGCGTAAGAGTTTTACAACAATGCAAACTACCTATCGACAATCAGCGCGCACGTGAAAAGATAACTTGTGAGTTGTCAAGACTCTTATCTGCCTGGCAAAGCAAACCAAACATGTCGTTCTGCACCCACGATTCCACGGTAACAGCGACAAAGAGCCAAACGTAAAACTGAAACGTCTCAAATATAATGAAAAATAAATGGGAAAAAAGTTACGGAATGAATAAAAAAATGTTGGGAGGAAATTCCGGTCGAATGGAAATACGAGTAAATAAAATATACAGGGAAAATATACTCGACCGGTTAGAGGAAAGATATAACGTGTAAGAAACTACTTAAAACCCTTTCTACCGCGTTCGTTAAAGATAACTTCATTTTGTCTGCTCTACCGTTGACGAATATGGAAGTGGTGTAACTGGCCGAGCCGGCGAGGTTAGACGCCCAACAAGTATAATTGCCGGAGTGGGCGGCCATCGCCGAACCGATGCTGAGTATGCTGGATCTGTCTCCCATCTTCATGGTTTCGATACCCATGTGTGACGACAGATCGTCACCCTGGAAACTCCACGTGATTTTTAACGGCTTGTCGCCCTTGGACACGTGACAGTTGAGCTGAACACTCTCTCCGTTGTCCACTTCCTCGTCCAGGTCAAACGGAATTATGTGGGGGACCACTTAAAAAATACCCAATATTAAAAAAGTATAGATTCGAAAATGAACAGATAAATGAAAATAGAAGAAAAAGGTAAAAAAAGGATAGGTTAAAGAGCAAATGCAAAAGTCAAAGGAGTAAGTTTACAAAGAGGATAAAATAAAACTTCACCATTGACATTAAGAGACGAAAATTTGTTATCGACTCCGGCGGTGTTGTTTGCCGAACAACAGTAGTTGCCGACGTTTTGGGCGCCGACGGATGCGATGGTGAGAATGACGTTCTTGTCCCCGATAGGGACGAGGGTGACACCGTTCTCCCCGTTACGGATCGGCCTGTCGTCCACCGTCCACGACAGCGATATGGGGCTGTCTCCTTCGACTACCGTGCACATCACCGTAACCACTTGCCCCTGATTCAGAGGCTTGTCCCCGAAACTAAACGCCATAACCACAGGAGCCACTTGGACCCACCAAAAATAATACCATCACACTCATCAGGGATATAAACGGCATTGTCACACTTTCACATCTTATTTGTAAAATTAAATAATCAGAAAATGATAAAATATAAAAGAGAAGGTGAGAAGGACAACCCAGATAGAAAAAATAAAAATGCAGCATGTATAGAACAACTACAAAATATAAAAGTCCGATGATTTGAAAAAAATTATGAACCGTTAACAGTAAGGAAGGTAGAGTAAGAATCGGTTCCAGCGCCGTTGCTGGCCGAGCACGTGTAATTGCCGACGTTTTGCCGAGATACTGAGGCGAGGGTCAGCATGCTAATCCTGGGGGGCACACGGGTGACGACCACGCCTGACTCGCCCGTCATACCCGGGTAGGACCATTCTATTTCCAAGGGGACGTCGCCCAGGCTTACGATGCACTGCAAATTGGCAAAACTGCCTTCGTCCAGGGGCAACGGACCAAAACTGAATGCGTTTATTTTCGGATAAACTACAGGAAAAAATAAAGTAACTCTTTTATCAACCTCATTCGTAAAGAAATATAAAAACATCTCATTAATAAGTTTGCTAAAAAAAAAATCAATAATTGAACATTTATTCCATTACATTAAATTATAAAATAAATTTATCGATTTTAGAAAAAAAAAAATGGACTATTAAGAATAAGTGAATGATGATGCATCGCATGAATGATTTCATTTGCAAGGACTCGGAATTTAGCCGAATGTAAAACCACAAAACGATTTAACTCATTCAGATAAAATAAGGAAAAGTTAAATACCAAAGTTAAAAGAAGAATTTTTTTAAATAAATTGGAAGAAATGTATCTACACAATTAAAATAAAAAATAATAAATTAATGAATGATTTAAAATTATATTAAAATAATAAATAAATGTGTATTAGGTGAATTTGCCAACTAAAGTTTTCAATGGAGCAAATAAAAAATAATTATTAAAAATAGATAGAATAGTGATAGACCGAAGTCAAATAAATGAAAAAAATAAAATAAATCGGTACATAACAGCCGGAAGTAATCAAATATACTTCAAGAGAAAGGGTAATATTCTAAATTGGCCTACCATTTAGGAAGAAATATAAGTCCTAACAAATAACTTTTTCCCCTCGGAAAGAACATTTTGTTTCTATTGTTCATTTATTATTCCTGTTAATTTCAATCGGAAGGTTGGAGGTGGTTAAACCTCTAACAAAATGTAAAACGACAATTTCAAGTATTTTTTCCTTGGTTTTTAAAAGTTTATTAACACTAGTAACAAAGTTTGTTTTATTAAAAAAAAGAAGATGTTTCTAATGAATATCCAATGTAAATAAACGGCATGAAATGTAAGCTTGACATCATGTCTGTAAATAATTAGTGAAAACAAAAAAAGAACAAACAAAATATGAAATAAACAAAAATATATAATAAAAGATTTGGTAACATAGCAACACAGTCCAGCTAAGTGCAGGTTTAAATTTAGCTAGAGAGCTAAAATAAACGACTCTTCCAAAAATAATAGCCATCTGATAATTATTTACTTACCATAATGCTTTTTTTAAATTTAATATTATATATATATTTTTTTAGAAAAATATATATATAAATATAAAAAACACAGAGAAATTAAAAGAAGAGATTGTAGAAATGAAAGACAGGAGAAATCATTTCTAACTTGGTTTTTTAAATCAATCAACCAAGAACAAAATAAAATCCTAATTCTCTAAAGGTATTATCAAAAAATAAAAAGTAACAAGCAATGACATAGTAAAAAATATTGCTACCTCTGGTTAATTGACAAAAACTTTCAATTTTATTATAGATGCTGTTTAATATTAAAGACCATAAAGAATAACTATTTTACTGAGCTTGAGGAGAGCTTCCAGAAGCTGATAGTAGCTTGAAGAGAGCTTCCAGAAGCTGATAGCAGCTTGAGGAATGATTTCAGAAGCTGAGAGCAGCTTGAGTAGTGCTTCCAGAAGCTGATAGCAGCTCGAGGAGTGCTATCAGAAGCTGATAGCAGCTTGAGGAATGATTTCAGAAGCTGAGAGCAGCTTGAGTAGTGCTTCCAGAAGCTGATAGCAGCTCGAGGAGTGCTTCCAGAAGCTGATAGCAGCTTGAGGAGTGCTTCCAGAAGCTGATAGCAGCTCGTGGAGTGCTTCCAGAAGCTGAATTGTCACACGGTCTCTCAAAACCAAAGAATAGATTTGGTGACTAACTGTGTTAATCCAAGGCTACAGATAACATTGACATTTAGTTCATCAGTGATCGCTATTCAAATTAATTATTGCAAGGGGAAGAAATTGTGGATTTACCGATGTTTTGGCAAGATGTATTTCCTCTTTAAAAAAATGAGTTTTATTTCGTTTTTAATTAGCTCTTTAAAGCGTTAAGATGAGAAAGGACTAAAGAGATTCTCTAGACTGAGTGGTAGTAGGTGGAAAATCTGAACCACGTGTGTGTTGAGTCAGTGGGGACCGATTAAAAGTCGGTGAGATCGTATAATGGCACTACCTACAAAGTCTGTCATCTGCCGGCCCAAGATTATATCCTATATATCTTAAAATAACTTTATATCTTAGCACATTACATCTTATTATTATGATTATTTTTTAAAATAAGAAGACGAAGTAATAACTGTTCTCTCTTTAAATTCAATTGATTTAGTTCTAAATTTATTCAATTCCTTTCAACACAAAACTGACTCAATATCGATGTATCGATTGTACGAGTTGTGGTTGGTTGCAACAATTCCTATATCAGAGTTACGTTCGCTTTTACTGTTCAATATGACTTTATCATGATGGAATAACATCACAATAACAACCAATCGTTTTAGAAAAGTTGATACCTGAGAGATATCAAGATGTAATCCATAAACACAACCATTTATTTTTTACTGTTGAAAACAAAAGTACATCTCATACGGAACTGGGAACCCCTTCTTGGTGAAGCAAAACGTTTTTGGTGATGGGACATATTTGTCTAATTATTTAAATGTATTGTTTAATGTAGGTGTCTAGGACTGTAATCATTTACTGGAGACTGTAAAATATTTATTCGAGTAATTGTCAATTAACAAGAGGTGTTAAAAAAAAAAACAATAATTAAAAAAATAAGATTTTTTTTTAACTTTTTTGAACCAAATCGATGAGTTAAGTTAATTGACAATGCAAACAGGTTATAGAGGAATCCTTCATTAGGCTCAAAGTCAACATTTGACCAATGTTTGAGAACATTCAGACGTTCAAAGGAAACATCCTCCAGACATTCAAGTTTTATTTTATCGTCAGTCAATTTGATTTCAAATAAGAAAAAAAAAAAAAAAACAACTAAAAATAAACCTGTAAAAAGAATGAAAATATAAGTTTCAGGCTCGGAATTTCCTTTTAATATTTAACATAAAAAAATACAATATTAAATTAAATTATGGTTTTGTAAACTGTTAAATTAAATGGAATGAATATTGAGAAAATTAATCCAATTGCAACGGAAAACTAAAGCTATCGAGACAAATACTGTCGCGAGAGCCCGACAGAGCTTCACTCAGTCCACAGATATTGGCGGCTTCAACTATGTGCCACACTAATGCTTCTCTTGTACTCAGAGCAAGTTTTCCACACAACACATCTTCCGTCTTCCCACTTTAGAATGCAAACTTATAACTCAATTTTTAGAAACAAACATAAAAATTTAGTAAATCTCAAAAATGTATTGATTCAAACATTCGGAGCCCAAAAATTATATTTATTATAAAATAATTAAAATTGCTGAAAATTTATACCGAAAGTTATTTTTATAATTTTATTTACCGACTGCTCTGCCCACCTTATTTGTTATTATGTATTTGTTTTTCACAACAAATATTTTATAAGTTAATAAAGGTAAAAATGATCAGAATTTTAATTATTGTATTTTTTTAAAACAAAGTAACAATTTAATTTATAAATATATTGGAGGCAACAAGTTTCGTCCAGATGCATATTGAAATTTAAATTCAAAACTTTCTGAAGGAAATCAATCGAAATCGGGTAATTAGGGATCAGCAAAATGAAACTATTTTCACTACATCGGACACATTTATTGTTATCATCAGTTAGATGATATAAAACCACCTGTTGGTCTTCAAACTTCATCTGTATTGCTTGTAATCGTTTCAATTAACAAAATATTAAAAAAAAACTTTGATTCCAAGACTTTGAGACCATCTTGAACATCTTGACTTCACTTATCTATTGTCGCTCCAATATATCCAACAACATGTACTTTTACAATATATATACGTACACAGTAAAAACAAACTTATGTCTCCCACACGGTCAAATTCACCACTTTTCTATGATGCCGAGGAAAATTCTTTTAATTCCTAATTTTCTTAAGGGGACCTTTTTAGGAGAGTCCCTTGAGTGATCTCTACATGGAGGTTTTACTCTGTATGTATATACATAAATAAATTGTAAGGTAATAGAAATATTTAATTAAAGGCCAAATAATCAAAACGTTTGAAATATATTGTCAACCTTAAGGCTCTACCGCTCTTTGAGGTTAGGAAAAACAGTGAAATTAAAATTATTCTGGTTCTAAGCAAGATATCAAAAATCTAATCAAAGGCTTCGTTCCTAATTTTAATTCTTCACAATTTGAGCCTTATTTCAACTTCCTATGATAAATAGTACAGGCGCCATTTCAATAATACGAGTTTTATCGTTGTATTGAAATGGCGCCTGAACTATTTATCATAGGAAGTTGAAATAGGGCTCAAATTGTGCAGAATTAAAATTAGGAATGAAGACTGTGATTAGATTTTTGATATCTTGCCTAGAACCAGAATAATTTTAATTTTACTTTTATTAATTATTAACCTCAAAGAGCGGTAGAGCCTTGAGAAAGGGAAATATATAATAAATTTGCAACCGACCTCATTTGCAATAAAAAAATTTTTACAAATAATATTTTAAAAGACAATTTTACTATAAATATGAGGTTTATATTTAATTTAAATAAATGCAAATTTAACGAATGCACAATTGATTTGATTAGGATTAATTTGGCTTTAATATTTGTGGACGTCGATATATATGAGGAAGGAAAGTGGACTTTGTACTCACCCATGACTTGGACCTCTAGCTTGCCGCGGGCGCTGTATCCCTGAGAGTTCTTAGCTACGCAGGTGTAGGATGCCTGGTCTGACAGTCGATCCACGTTCTCTATGATGAGAGTTCCGTTCCCAAACACTTTCTGCTTCCTGTTGATGGGCAGCGGTCTTCCATCTGCAACAACCAACACAGAGTAGAACAAAACATTTAGATCAGGTAATCTGAAAAATTACTCTCTCGGTAAATAAAATAGTCTCCCAAAACCTTCCTCGCATCTTATCGCAAAGACTTTTATTATGTTTTGCTTTTACTTCCAATTATTTAATTCTCCTCTTGTTTTTTTTTTTTAAAAAAATCCGTCATAATTATTACTTTTTTACGAGAATAGATTTTTTAGAGAATAGTAAGAATTTAGAAATGAAAATTGTATGGAACCATCTGTGGCCTTCTTTTGACAAACCATCCATTTTTTTAAAAAAAAAATCGGAGGAGTTTTAAAGAGTTAGTTGTTAATAAAAAAAAGTTTGTGCAAGAGAAACTGATAAGCGCAGAAGTTTGAAATCAATGCAGGAATGACAATGGGCTAATTCTCCCCCACCTAAACCTACCATTAACATTTCAAAAAAAATCAGATTTGCAAAAATGTGGTTGCAAAAAAGACAGATAGTCAGTGGTGGCTAGGTCAAGGCTAAAGCATGTTCCATGCTAATAAAAGCATTGGAAACTTGAGTGAGGGAACAAGTCAAGTCACAAGGACCAACATTCGACTGATGATAACATCTCAGGAGAAAATGAAATATACTACATCCATTTCTATTTATTATTACTGTTATATTATCAAAAAAAAAAAATTTGCTAATGTAAGAATTAGAATATGTTTGACTGACCTCGTTCCCAGACGATGGACTCGATGGGATATCCGGCTACAGGGCAGGTTACCATCATGGTTTCACCCGCTACGATGGCTCTCTTCTCCATGGGCCTGATGAAGGGAGGTCCGTAGACGTTGAGTCTCTGGGCGTGTTCCACGGAGCCGACCTTGGACGACGCTACACACTTGTACAGCCCTCCGTCGTTAGTCTCCACCGTTGTGATGTTCAGGTGCGACACCACGGCTCCTCCCACGGTCACGTACTGTCCAACGTGAAGTCTGAAACCCCAAGTCACATTTTTACACTAATGAAACATTTGTTGAAGCATATTGTGTTTGACTTTGAATAAACATTCATTCGTAAACTTTGTATTAAGGCAGAGATACACATGCCTGTAGCTTGAAAAAAAAAAAAAAAACATGCCAGCTACTTGCACATGGATATGCTAAATGGTATATGCCTGTAGCTGGCAAGCAAGCAGATAAAAACTTAATAAAAATTCTTGGTATTCCAGTTACTGGCAAATACCCTTCTTTTGGCATGCAAGCTACTTCCCTAATTTGACGGCATGTGTATCTCCTCCTTTATGTTGGGGCCCAGGCAGCTCGTATAGGAGAGTAGGCGACTCTCAAATAATTAAAAGTAAGCAGCATCGGGTGTGGTCGCTAGTTGAACAATTTCCACACAGGTCCATGTTGAATCCTCGGACCGGGTCAAGCTCAATGTGCACACAACGAAAGGGTTGCATCTTAATAGAGCGCGGCAGGTTTCGGCTCGTAAAACCGTGATGACACTCTCACAGTGGTTCAAACCACCAGAGTGGTGAAGACGGGGTTTACCCTCCGACACTTGACACAAGTGTGGAGTATCAGTGTTGGGTCGATACATGGCTAACCCGGGTTCATTCACATGTGTCGTCTATGCCTCAGGCAAAAAAGCGCCTTAGGATTGAAAAAAAGAGTACTTATTGCTTTATATAAACATTCTGTTTTTGTAACTACAGATAACTGGCTCTCATAGCTCTTAACACAAAACTTACAAGATAACTAAAAGTAGACGTGTAGAAAGAAAGGGTAGTTGTTAAGTAGGAGAAGCGACACTCAGGTAAAGTGTACGATATGAAGAGTAGTGTCAGTTAATTGAGAGCATTTTTCAAGCATTGTTATTAGCTTAATAGCTGTATTTCAGCATTCTAAAGGCCCGTGCCACCCTCTATTATCACATTTGTTTCAACTTCCAATAACTCTCCCCCACACCCATATTTTTATTTATTTAATTTTTTGAGTTAACTTGTATGAAGCTAAAATGAGGGCTATGAGAGCTCGTGGTTGGGAAGTTACCTGTCAGAGCTGGATAGTTTCTTGTCGTCGAGGTACCACGAGATCTCAGGGGTCGGGTTTCCCGTAGCGACACACTTCAGGTACACAGAGGGACCCGGCTGCAGTGTCTCAGTAGTGAACGATTCCTTGATAAGAGGAGGCTCGACTGCAACACACAACATCACACTCTAAAATATCTTCACTCCATAATAGCAATATTAATAGCCTTTATTGTTCCCAGTATATATATATAACTATAATTTATATTTGACATAAAAAATAAGATGAAACCTCTACTGTCTTGCAAAAAAAAAAGAAATGAAATTGAAAATAACAAATACAAGTAATAAATGAGTTTCTTCACTAAGTAATAAATAAATAAATATTTTTAACACATAAAAATAATATGTGACAAGTAAATAATAATTTATATATAACATATATTTACTACAGTAATATTAGAATTGGAATTAATTCTGAGAGGATGGAAAATGGTAAGGAAAGCCTACGAGGGCTCGAGAGTTTCTCCAAAAGTTAGATGTCAAAATGGAAGGGAAAGCCTATGATGGCTCGAGAGTTTCTCCATAAGTTAGATGTCAAAATGGAAAGGAAAGCCTATGAGGGCTCGAGAGTTTCTTCATAAGTTAGATGTCAAAATGGAAGGGAAAGCCTATGATGGCTCGAGAGTTTCTTCATAAGTTAGATGTCAAAATGGAAAGGAAAGCCTATGATGGCTCGAGAGTTTCTCGATAAGTTAGATATCAAAATGGAAGGGAAAGCGGTTTCTCTTTTACAGAAGGAAAGGTCTGAGAAAAAAAGAGTTGTTACAGTGGTTATAGTTATAAATTGGGGTAAAAGTATCAAAACTACTTTTACATATTGGCAACGGTTCTATAATAGTAACAACTGATGTATGAAGCAGCTTAAGGCTTTTTAATAAATAGGGACACTGTACATTACATTAACTGGAATGTGACAGAAGGAGTAAACTGTGATTATTAAGGGGAAAGTTAGAGTTTACACCGAGCTGAAAGTGAAAACTATAAAGTTTTTGAATACGTGTGTACTTACACCTGGATCCAAGTTTGAGTTCGGCGCTGGCCTGAGCACTCTCCTGTTCGTTCCTAACGAAGCACTGATACATGCCCTTGTCTTCCTTCCTCACGTTGTCGATCCTCAGCGCTGGTCCGGAGTGTCCTTCCAGTCTCTTCCCGTCCTTCATCCACGACACAGTCTTCACCGGGTTACCTTCGTAGTTGCACGTGAGGGTCGCGGGTCTTCCGAAGTCTACAGTCTGAACCGTCGGTTCCACTCCCGCAGACAACGGTGCTGCAAAAACATCAAAAACAAATCAGTATTCCTCTATCGGAGTAATCGTTTAAAATAAACACGATTAAACATCAGATAAGAAACTCCGATTTTTTATTTACAATTCAAGGCATGAAGATGCCCAGGTATGGGCGAAATATAGCCAAACATTTTTGTAAATTAAATTATTTTTATTTTTATTTTCAACCTTTTTAATCCCTGAAGACCCAGCAGAAGAAGATTTGATACAATAATAAGGGACCAACCAAAGAAAATTGACAATACTAAGAATCGAATAAATAAGGTAATTTGTACATAGTTTAAATTTAACCAGTGTTACCAGAATCTCCAATTATTAAATTATTTAAAAATAAAAAAAAACAAAAAACATTTGGTCCAGTGCTACCTAAAAAGAGTATCGTATACAATTGCGAGTCGAGAGAGTAAGAAAGAGAAAGGTAGACTAAACTACAGAAGTAGTAGAGTTAGAGATAACCTCCCCCGTTCAGTTGGAGAGGGAAGGAGATATCTGCCACTACACTCTCTTTTCCTCTTCACCTACCCGCAGTGATTTTTAAAACATTTAACGTTTACTTCTAACTGGTGTTAAGGGGTTCATGCTTCAGATATTCCAGGCTTACTATTACACCAACATTTTACCTAAAAGATGAGACTAATTAAGTGTTTCTACAGAATCACATTCAAAAAGTTTTTTGACTGAAATTTACTAATTTTTATTTTTTCTTCAATAATTTTAAAAATTTTCAGTGAGGATAATTCATTTTTTACTTTTCCTCACCTTCTCCAAAGGTATATAGGAAAAGTATTGTTTGTATTTGTTTAAAAGACTATCAAAGGCAAGTCGAAATGGATTGTTTTTTTTTTAAATCAAATGAGATTCGAAGAGGTATTCACAAAAATCAATCATTCAAAATGTTCCTTTAAAATAAAATAGTACAATTTATTTATTTATTTATGTGTAGCCTATTGCAGTGTGCAAACACGGTATTACATTGCTACAATTTATTACATAAATATTATATAATTGTGGCATGAAACATCAACTAAATTTCTAGGTCTGTGGTAAGCATTATTTTGCATTATACTTGTATTCAAAATGTAATTCCTAATAATTGATTTATTATTCTGAAATCTACCAAGTTGCAAAGTATTAAGTTGATTTTCATTACTTTATATGGCAGTTATGTCACACTACTAAGATTTATTTTTTATTTTATTTATTTATTTTTTTTTTGTATGACAGTCAGTGTAGGGCTATTGTACTATTTTATTTGTCAATTTAAACGATAATGTATTTATTCCATAATAAATGAATATTATAATTTAATTCATAAGCCCCTACAGAGGGTTGCCCAGTGATAGGAGGGGCACAACCCAAGCAGTGGATTCACATTGCAGCGGCCTCCTTCCTGTGAGGTTGAAAAGCAAAGCAAGTAGGGAACAGAAAGTTTAAACGATTGTTGTAGTCAAAGTGTCGGAGCTACACAGAGAGTATAAAGGAGTTGGTGAAAGTGACGAGAGCCAGCGTGGCCGTGTGGGTTAAACCACGTCTGCTCGGCCATCACTGAATCATGAGTGGAACGAGATGGGGTTCGATTCCTCGCCGAGACGCTCTGATTTATAAGGCTCACTATTGATCACATCATACTTGCTTCATCATGTGTGAAGTGGCTGCAACTCTCCACCACGGGGTGTAAAAAAGGCCTAAGTGATGGCCTATTTGCAAGGTTCGAACAAGTGGTTCGTCCTACCCGTTCTAGTAGCAAGTACTAGACTACTTGTTCAGTTTTGGAGTATTTATTTTAATTCGTATTTGGCACCTTTGCCAAGCTTTAATTTAAGTCTTAAACTTAGTCTACATTTAGTTTTCTTTTCCCCCTTTTCTGTTGGCATTCCTGCCTAACCCCCGTGTTCCCCCTCAACTCTAGAGGGAAGCAGTGTCTTGGCGCCAGCTCGCCCTATCGTATCTTATCTCTCTCTTCTCTTGGATCTTGTGAGCACTACGTCTATCTACCCTGAGTTCATAAACTCTTATAAGTTACACATCTTAGTTTGTGATTTTCTAGACTTAGAGTCATGTCTCTGTGCGTAACTTAGTTTACCAGTACGTGTAATATCATTTTCCTTGTGTTTCCATTACCCTTCCTTATATTTCCCATCTTTTCTGTTTGCACGTGATCGTCAAGACAACCTTCAATTGTCCAGGTATTTATAAAAAAAATTTAAGCTACATCGAAGTGGTCCTTTTGCAAAATATATCCATTTATGTACACTACTACTACTACTACTACTACTACTACTACTACTACTAATGGAAGTGGCAAGTTACCGGTGACGGTGAGTACAGTCTCGACGCTCTCTCCTCCCACGGAGTTGTTGACAACACACAGGTACTTGCCCGAGTCCTCTACCTTGGCTTCCCTGATGATCAGGGTACCTGACACCTGCTTCACTCGCTCACTCATCACTACCGCCTGCTTACGAGACGTTCCGTCCACAAACTTGAACCACCTGTAGACACAACACACACATTAGCATCCCATCATCATACACTAACCAACAACTTTAGACTGTTACTCCCCTATGTTGCTTTAGAATGAAAATCACTTTGACTAAATAACCATTAAGAAAAACTGATGTTTAGTCCAATAAATATACTTTGGGACAAAAGGAATATCACACTTTTGTTTTGATAAGGAGAGTAACAGTCTAAATAATAACACACCGTACGCCTTCTTTAGATTGTTACTTCACACTGTTTTTTTTTTAACAAGAGGAGTAACAATCTAAAGAAGTGCCCCAAATAAAACCTAACTTACAGTTAGACACAATATAATAACAATTGTCATCTTTTCTAGAATTAATGCATTCTACCTTTAGATGGGCAAATAAAATAAAATAAAACCCAAAACCAATTTTAAAATAATATTAATAAATGTTAAATGAGATTATTTTTTAATCTTTGCTTCTTTATTAATCAGTGATTATATTCAAAATTAATACAAGGTAACAATTGCTATAATAACTCTTTAAAATATTTAAGTAAGCAATAATTATAAAAGTACTTGATATTTTAACTGTAAATCAGTTTTTAAATAGAAGGGTTTTAACAATATTCAATTTCAAAGAAGTGATAAAGCAATGAATTAAATCAAAAAGTAAATTCGAGCCTGAAATGTCTTACAGGGAAAAAAATAATTTGATATCAAAACAAACAGTTCACACTGCTGTCCAACTTAGTCTCATCTTTGACAAAACAAGTATGTGAACCAAATATCATCTGTTATCATTAATGAAACCCATGCTGCATATTTGTTAATAATACTTTTTTTTCCTTTTTTTTTTAAGTAACAATAATAAAGGTCTTACAGAAGATATTGGAGCACAGGTATGCACTTGCGAGCCCGCAATATGCTCATGCACTTAATGCGAAGTTAGCTAGACCCCCATTTCTTACCCACCCAATAAAAAAAAACACGGTTAAATTGTAAATTCGGAGTCAGCTAGACCCGCACAACTCACCCTTTCGATAATGAAATTCTCACTTATATATTAATCTGGGTTTTTTCAACGGAAACGGACCACCCTTCATTTTATGCTGTTTGTTACGCCAGCAATACTTGAGCGTATTGTGGGCTCCCAAGTGCATACCCGTGCTCCAATATCTTTGGTAAGACCTGGTAAAGGCCAAATGCTATTTTTTTAAATAGCAAGCATTATTTTTCATTAAGAGATCGTTTTCTTGAGGAAAAAAAACATTAGACAGACAAAAGTGACACACTCCGGCCTACCAACTTGCTGTCGTTTATTATTCATTCAGTCTTATATATTTTTATAATTGATACATTTAATTAATTAGGATTAAAAGTGAGTTTAATGGATAGCAAGGTACCATCTAAATATAAGAAAGATAGCGTGTTGATATATTTTGGCCTTTAATAATAGAATAAAATAAGTTTGTTTTATCATGACAATAAACAAAAAGTAAAAAAATGCAAAATATCATCGAATTCAAATAAAATTCAGTTCAAAACTTCAAAAATATTTTTATTAACCAATGTTAAATATTTATCACGAGATCTCGACCTGACTGATCATTTACTTTTTGAATAATCAAAGCAGTAGAAAGCACACCCGCATTTTCCTTACAACTGCTCAGCACAACTTGGCTACAGTAGATTTTACAGTAATATCGTTCCTGTATCGTTCCGGCCTTCCACGGATTTGTCGACCCTGCGCAGGTTCCACCTCGAACGATATTAACAACTAATCTTCAGGATATAGTTATAGATTTCAATCATTTGAGTACTTGAAACAGTATAAACTATAAAAAAGAATTATCATAAGGAAAATTGGGGTGCACTCTCCTTGTATCGACATTCTAGAAAAATAAAACATACAAAGAAATAAACATGTATAAACAAGCAAATATTGATAAGGTAACAAAGTTGAATTGCAGACAAGTCCTGAATGTTTAAAAATGAAATATTAGAGAGAAACAGTGACATTATGACGCAACAGTTAAAACTCATCTCAACTAAAGATACCCAAGAATTTATTGCACTTTCACAAACAACTCGTCTTTTTTAACTCTTTTGGTTTTAATCAACTTCTTAATTATGACTGCAGGTATAATTGGGTTTATTAACTTTAAATCTATTAGATGTAATAAAACAAGTGCGTTGAACAAATAATTTGATGTCTTATTCAGTATTACGTTGAGGTCACATATAGACTTGATAGAGCCGGTCAGAAGAGATATTTTATAATACCGTGTTTGCACACTGCAATAGGCTACACAATTTGTGAGAGACACCAAGGGATGTGCCACACAAGCGTGACACATAGGAACTGTTCCAACACCAGACATTATGTCACTAAGATGTTGGCTCGGCAAAACGCCATGTCCTGCATCGTTTCGTCGCGTCCGACTCATCAGGGGCCCGACGATGCCCACCCAACTCTGTACCTAAACCAAATCAAGAAGATCAGATATAGGAATTATCCGAGACGAGCGTGCCCTCATACCGTCATACTTTTATATATATTTTTTTAAAAACTATTGGATTTAATGAAATAGTCCCAGGTCGAAAGTTGTTAAATTTTTTAAAAAAAGCTAAAGTCAATCAGACAACAGAAACCCCGATATCCCCAACAATATCCAATTCCCCGATATCCCAATTCTGATTTCCGGAGTTCTACTGCAGTCAGAGTTCAAAGAAAGCAATAGTTTCACTTTTAACCTTTATAGAATCACCATCAACATAAATATAACCAATGCATAAAAAAAATAAAAAATAAACAAGGCAATTTATTAAAAAATTCATAATATAAATAATATCAAATTAAATTGTTCATTGTAAGTTTATTTGTACAAGAAAACTTTCAACTGATATCTCAATTAAGAATGTTGTCATCTATAATAGATAAATAGCTTGAAATTTAATTCATGAGACAACTATCAGTAAAGAAGACAAAATACAGCCCTGCGTCCACCAAAACAACCAAACTACCCTGCCTCCACCATACAACACTGTAACTAAACTCTCAAGTACACAATAAGAAATCACAAATTTACTCTGTCTCAGTATGTATCATGTTCAAGTACGTATCATGTGTAAGTACGTATCATGTTCAAGTACGTATCATGTGTAAGTACGTATCATGTTCAAGTACGTATCATGTGTAAGTACGTATCATGTTCAAGTACGTATCATGTGTAAGTACGTATCATGTTCAAGTACGTATCATGTGTAAGAACATATTATCATCAAGCAATAGTGAAAAGTTTCTACAGCATCAAATGGAATCAATACTTCATACGCTAGCTTGTGTATATTTTATTCAACAATCAGATGACATAGGTTGACTCCACTGGAAGCTGTACAAACAATTTGGCAGATAGTTGGCATTAATGTATCAAGACAGACGGAGAGATAGCTCCCTGGCAGCTGTCGTTATGTGCTGAATCTTAGCATCCATTTCTCACAGCAAAGTCCAGTTTTATCTCATTTTATTTAAAAATAATTTGATTAATTGTTGATTCAAAACGTTAACATTGCCTCAGTTTGAAATTCAACCCTTTGTTTTAAACATACGTAATAAAGAGTCGGCAATATAAAATATAAATAAAATGAATTGACACTTAAGTTTCTACTCAAGACGACTGGTCGGTATAGTTTGATACGTTACAACACGGGGTAACATAGCTCCATCACAATTGACTGAATTGCTTCTACAACTTTCCCGGCTTCAAGAAAAGCATTCGGAATCGCAAGATAAAATAATTCAAAATGATTGAACTGACAAGTGAGCTAGCCAACTCGATTTGGTTTCTGAGTCGAGGTTTAGTTATTTTGTTGCAATCTGTATTTTTAAGGCAGAGTTTGAATGTATTGTTGGCTGGCAGTAATGTATAGATCATTGTGAACAACTCATAATAGAACTCAACTGGTGAGTTTTATCTGGACAAGAATAAGACTTTAATCTCGTGATTAAACAACAAGCATCTTGTACAAATAAACATATTCATCTGTAAAAATAAACATTCATTAGCACAAACACATGTAATAAAGTAAAAACGATAATTGTGTCTCAAAGTCATCGACGGCTCAAGTCAAAGCTCTTCCACACTTGAACAACAATTCCAGCTTCAAACAAAAGGAGATTGAAAAAGACTTGTAAACTCAGTCTTGGCAAGGAAATATTCAAAACCAACTTGAGGGAAAACAGAAGTGACAAAACAACAAAAAGAAAACAAACAAAAATAATTTTATAGCTCCGAAACACTCGCCAAAGAAAGAAAAAAAGTTTTGCAAGCTGGCAAGCTAAACTTTAGCATTATAAAAACTTATATGGTATAACAAAAGCCTATCCTATGGATCAAGATCTCCCTGAGAAATTTTAAATTGGGTACATACTAGAAATAAAAAAAAAATTATTTCCACAGAACTAATATTTTTTTAAAAATATATATATATCCGCAGAAAATAGGTTGACAAACAGAAGTCAGAGTGAGGAATGAGGTGGAAAAGAGAAACTGAGATAGATGGAGTGCACTCAGATTTTTTTAAATTCATTTAACTGTATTGTTGACAGCTTGGTAATTGCAGTAAAGATTGTTTTGACAGAGTTAAATTTGTTTCAGCCAAATCAAGTGAGTGCAGCACATAGCTGTGTTCTCAAGTTCAGTCAAGAGGGGGGGGGGGGACTCAGGACAGGACCGGAGCAGGGACCGACAGCTATGCCTAAAAAGCATAGCTTTCCAGCTTAGACAGGTTTTACTTTTTTTGATTCTCACATTAACAGAAAAAAATATAAATAAATGATCGGGGGGATATTAGAATTATATTTAACAGTTACACAAAATTTGATGTGATTTTGATGATTATTTAATAGCTATTTACACACCAAGGGAGGAAAGTAAGTGATTGCACCCTGAGCGATGAAGTTGGTTCATGAATGTGAAGCCGAGGCAACCATAACGTTCAATTATCGCGAGGGTGCAATTGATTTTTACTCCCGAGGTACGTATAAGATTTTACCTCCAGAAGGGAGAAAAAAAATATGGAAAAATGTTAATTTTAAATTTATTTATTTAACAAGAAATACTTATGTTTATATTTATTTAAAACAAAAAAAGTTAGATATAATATTAACAATTCTCTAATCAATAAGTTTATTCACGTTAAAATTAAATTATAGATAGTAATTATTTGAATTTCAATGCTAAAATTAAATGGGAGAATCAGCTGGAACCTGAGTCGTGTATTGAATGGTATTGACAACTGATGTATTTAAATAATAGATTAGTTAATCTTCATTTAGAAATTATTATTTCATTTTTAACTTGTTTGTTTCTTTTACTGATGAATCACTATGGAAACCGTAATGGATAATGATATGTGTGCAAATGACATTACATATTTAGACATGAAACAAAAGTAAGTAAATGAAATGTGTATTAGCACCAAGCTTATTTACGTGTGCTTTATCTAGGGCAACACTGGAGGGAATCATGAGAGTTCATGATTCCCTTGTTTACTCATTACTCCCTGTTCCACCCGCCCGTAAACTACCTCCCTGTAAACTAGGGAGAAAAGTTTACTTTTTCTCCAAGCTGGAGGTAAAAGAAATTACCTCCGGATTAAAATCGCCCGGAGAATATTTTTTAAAGATAAACTTACCAACCTATATTTGGGTACAGGGTGTCCCTGTCCTGAACACAATCCTACGAAAGATTCACCGCAACTAATTTCTTTAACTTCGATATTCTTACTTGTGACTCTAGGCGCCACTGCACTGTTTGCCTCTGAAAAATACAGTTTTACCAAAATGTTTTTGCACGAGCTAAAAACCAAAACGAATGAGTAATAAAATAAAAGAACATCCTAAGGTTGTTTTGTACTAGCCTGAAGTTAGGTAAGGGGTGACCCTGAGCGGAACATAGAATAGCGAAAGAACTTCCGAATGCGACTGCTTTCTCGTGGAGTTTACCACCGGAGACTCTAGGACCAGTCGTTCCAATCGGCTCTTCAGTTTATATCGATTTAATTATTTTTATCAATTAAAAAAAAAAAAAAAGAAATTAAAAAATAATAATTACATACCTGGAATACAGCAGAAATAAATACTAAGAAAGAAAACAAATAAAGAGAAGCCTGAATGTTCCGCAAGAGATAATAGAGAAATTTAATTTTTTACAAAAAAAAAAAAATTGGAAAAACAAAAATAGTAGAATTTTGTACTAACCTGAAATCAAGGTGAATTTGGCCCAAGTATCAGAATTAGAAAAGAAAAATAATTCTTTCTAAAGCAGTGAAAAGGTGAAACATTTGTACTTTTAGATTAAAATTTATTACAATTTAGAAATAGCAAACTTTTACACTACTTGTAACCTCTACCAAAACTATTCTTGGATTTATTGTCAAAAATTAAAAAAAAAAAAAAAAAAAAAAAATAATAATAAATTTAANCTTTTACACTACTTGTAACCTCTACCAAAACTATTCTTGGTTGGATAAAAAAAAAAAAAAAAAAAAAAAAAAAATAGAAGATGAGATTAAATAAATACCTACAATTGATAAATAATTACAGTCGATAAAACTCCAACGAGTAAAAATATTATCTGTTGAAAAATATCAAAACTGTGGAATTCAGACATATAGATTCAGTCCCAACTGGTTCATTTCAAATCTTCACTGCTCTAATTTGACATCATTTCCAATATGAGTAGCTTCCAAAAAAAAAATAGAAACTTTGTTCCAACAATAAACTCAAAAAATATGGAGATGAAAATAGTCAACGTATGTAAATCCTACAAATCACAAAAAAAATCCTATTCTTGTTCAACAAAAAAGCCCCATTTTTTAATTATAAATGTAACATTTCACATATGAGTTGAAAACTTGCAAATGCTTATCGGAAGCATTAAAGTGCTTACACGTTGTCATTTGCATATCTGACACGATTGCATGCTGGGTATCATCGACAGACCGACTGTTGTAAAACTAAAGTGTTATTGTCAGAGAAGGGTTTTCACCACTAGAATCAGCATAAAGGGACCTGCCAAGCTCCTAAATGTTTTAACCCTTGACTGGTGTCGTCATATTTACTTGCATGACTGGTATTGTCAGGTTAATTCCAACCCAAGGCTTTTTAAGAATGATAAAGCAATTAAATTAATAGTTACTTTCAAATGTTTTATTTTTGACACTGTTTCCAACAGGTTCATCAATATTTTCAAGTATTTAAAAGAAATCATATTGTTGTAGCCCTAATTTAAAAAAAGTTCTATAATGACATTGAAATATTGGAAAAAATATAATTTCCAAAATTTAAAGGCAAATAATAATTTAAAAAAAAATGAACTCTATTTTCATTTACATGCATAAACACGCTTATTAAAAAATGCAAAAAAAAAAAAATCAATTTATCGGTCAAAGTTGACCTGGATGTCGCAAAACAGACACTTCTAATGCTCTAATTGAACTAAAAATTGAGGTGTCGATTGAGGTGCTCAGTGTGTGAGAAGTCACAGAGCCTCCGCCATCTAAGTGCTATAGCCTCCAATCAGTGGTAAGATAGAGATACGCTGGGTCCGCTTTGACCCGACGATACCAGTTAAGGGTTAATATTCAGGGATTTTGTTTTTTCGTTGGTAAACTATTAAAGTAAAGAGGACGTCTACCTGAAACTAGGTGTGGGGAATCCCTGGCCAGGACAGAGCAAGGCAAGGGGACTGTCCACAGACATGGAGTTACCTTCGAACCTTTCCTTCGACACTCGAGGCCTCACGTTGCCTTTGGGCTCTACACGGACAAACACACAGATCAACATCCCCGCAAAACAAACTAGCACGAGCCAGACAAACATACCGTGTTCAAACACGAGCTTATCGTTATAAATAATAAAGATATAGAGCGAAGACGTCGAGGTACCTAAATGCTGGGACAGGGTAGCCCGAGGCATCGCACTTGATAGCTGTCGTCACACTGTTAGGAACAACCTCAACGATACTGCCGTCGATCTTAGATCCGCTCAACTTGGGCTCGACATTGCTAGCCGGCTCTGTCCAACCAGGTTTGTACAATCACTTCATTTATCATCTCCAAATATTTTTTTTTTTAGAGTATTATACAAATTTATCATTAATTTTGTTAGCCATATTTTTAGTCATAACATGTATTACAGTGGAACTTTGCTAATCTTCTCAAATTGGAAATAAGCCTCGTTTTGCAAGGGAAATTTTAACACCGACTTCTTAAAGAGTTGCATTATAGCAAAACTATTCATAAGTTGTTAAGATTACAAGTTATGAATGTTTATAAGTTAAGATATTTATACCGATATAAATTCAATGTCTACGAGCGACAAATTGAATGCTTTGAATTTAAATATTCAGCTGCAGAATACCTTTTAAAAAATATATGGAATAATTAAAATTAAACATTACAAAAACTTATTATTACTAAAACTATATCAAGAAACAGTTAATGGTATATCTGATAGACATGGAATAGGGAATTTCTATGTAAGTTTTAAATTACATTTACTGAAAAAAGTGACTGCCGTTTAAAAGACCATTATAGAAAAGAATACTTGTTGAGTACTGATGAGGCTAGACTGGGTCATCACTGCTGTAATGAGTAGACTTAGGCTAGGCACATACATACAATTTTTAATCGCTGGACTATTTAGTTGTCCGTCAAAAAGCTATTGGACCTTATGGGAGCTCGCATATTAAAGACTCGATACTTGCTCCATCACAAAATCATAAAACTTCATCGATCGTCTTTTGACTATTTAGTTGAACAACTATCGTCGACAGCGCTGTATACATTGCCATGTATTGGAGTGCGCATACACTCAACTAAGCAATTGATTTACAACTAAACAGTCGATCAGCGACCCTTCAAAATGAGTTTTTCTTACCTCAAAGTAACACTTAATTTTTTTTCTTAATTTTTTGGCGATATAGAGCGCCTCCATGATGTGTCACGATGTTGAATACATGGACCAATTGGTTTAATTATTTCATTAAAACTCTGTTCACTCATACTATAAAAGATAAAAAATGTTTCTGGATATTCCTTCAGAATAGAATGTAATGTATGATATTTTTGTGTTTCATATAAAGGAAAACGCAAGGGAGTGCTTTTCTTTTTATAATTTTGTACGACATAGCTCACGAATGGTAGCAGATCTGAATGACAACTGATTGATTGTATGCGCACCCCCAACAACTAAACAGTTTAGTCGAGGAGAAATCAGAGTTCATCGATTTCGACTCAATAGTTTAGTCGTGGTAAAATCGAGTGGATGCACCCAACCTTAGTCATCAGTCTTACTCAAACAATAACTAGAGTTAAGATTAGCAAAGTTCAACTGTTTAACTTAAATATATTTCTTTAGTTAATTCAAAAGTACATCTATTTAAATCCATCCATGTGATTCTTGTTAAATTAATTAATATTATTGATCGCTATTATAGTTTTTTTTTTTTTTAATTTTAAAAATAAGAAAATCAGGGGTATAAAATAGTATTGAATGAACTCTGTAAAGGTAATGAACAAGCAATGAAAAAACAAATTTTAAAAAAACAATAAAATAAAATTAATAAAACTAACATTTTAAATTTTAAAAAATATATGAATATCATGTATTGTAACTTATTTAAAAAATAAATAATTATGACTCTTATGCTTTATGTTAATAATTTTATATTTGAAGTTTAAACTGTTAGTTGTATCATTCTTTTTTAACAGTAGTCTCCAGTCCACCATAAGAAGTGAGTCGCAGATTGATAAAGTTTTCTTACCTTATGGAATCGCTTATTTATGCCGAGTCTACCGATGAATTAGGTATATGGCAACTGGGCGCTAGGCTATTTTTTTTTTTTTCTTTTTTTTTTTGACATGCCAAACATACCGTTCTGCGGGAACATTGAAAAGAGATATATAAAGTTCTGATTTTCACTTTTCAACGTCCCCGCAGAGCGACATTTTTCGGGCGGTGGACAACCCAAACGGCCCACTCGTATCGGTGGCCACCTGTACCACTGTTTCTTAAATAATTTAATTAAACGATCCTATGAAAATCAGAGCTGTTTCCCGCAGGACGGCATGTTTGGCATGTCAAAAAAAAAAAAAAAAAAGAAATGGCCCAGCGCCCAGTTGCCATATACCTAATTCATCGGTTGACACGGCATAAATAAGCAATTCCATAAGGTAAGAAAACTTGTATCAATCGGCGACTCACTTCTTATGGTTGCCTGGGGACTATAGCTTATTTTCAAAGATTGCAATATATATAGATGTATATATTAAAGTATATTTACAAATTATTTTAAACAAGTAAATAAGTATGGCTCTTGTACATTTTTTAGAACTATTTCTCATTAAAAGAGTAGATATTAATTTAACCATTTATTAATTATTATTAGTTAGAAAATATTTGATAGTAGTTCATTTCTAATACTTTAATCAGATAGAATAAAGACAAGGGTGAGAATTATCAAATGAAAAGAAAACACTGACTGCACCTACAAACCAACCAAATAGGAATTGACTAAAATGATTCAACTTGTAAACCTGCCCTCAACAAACAAAAAGCTTACATGTAAAGCAGACAGACAAGACAATGAAAAAATCTAGCAACAAGTGGATACTACATGAACAGTAGAAACATTTAGCATTGAATTCTACAGCAGACCTGATTCTTACACTATAGCATCATGTATAATTCAATTCATTAGACCCTCTTCAGGTAGAGTAGCGTCTAAACACTACTTGAACGATGCCTATCATTACTCACACATTATCAGTAGTGAGTGACTAATTTAACATTTAACATTGTCCATGAAAACTAACTTCCCATATGAGGGTGGCCATATGTCATATCATTTCAAGCTTTTTTTAAGGCATCCCGTCAGTTTCCAAAAATGTCATGTTTTTTTTTTTTTTTTTTTTTTGATAATTGAGTAATTTAAGTACAATTCAGGGTAGGCAAAATAACTCACTTGGCATGTAATGAGTAGGAGAGGTTTCCAATCTCAGTAAATATGTTATTTTTATTGTGAGGGATTACTAGAGACTAAACTAGGTGTTAGCACAGATGAATTTAATTACATCTTTACTAAATTTACTATTACAGTAGAACCCCAGAAATCCGAACCCCCCAAATCCGAAAACCCCAATATTCCGAACAACTATTGGGGTTATTACTATTCCAGCATCAATTTAATTATTTTAATCGACAATAAAACCAGTCCCCCCGATAATCCGAACAATTCAGAAATCCGAACCGACCCTGGTCCCAATTAGTTCGGATTACCGGGGCTCTACTGTACATAATTTTTAATAATGACAGACTTTTTTTTTACATTTTATTTCTTACTTTAATTTTGCGATAATAGATGTCAAAAGAAAAATATTTATTAAAAAATAGATATTAGAATATTAGAAAAATATGTATTATAAGCAAATTTAGTCCCCCCCCCCCATTCAA
>KZ651361.1:478133-490938 GCA_001010745.2 Gerris buenoi
ATGCATGATTGTTGTTCATTTTGAGCTGTTGGACAGCTAAGTTTGGCCAGCAATGCATGATTGTTGTTCATTTTGAGCTGTTGGGCAGCTAAGTTTGGCCAGCGATGCATGATTGTTGTTCATTTTGAGCTGTTGGACAGCTAAGTTTGGCCAGCGATGCATGATTGTTGTTCATTTTGAGCTGTTGGACAGCTAAGTTTGGCCAGCAATGCATGATTGTTGTTCATTTTAGCATTTCACTCCGGGCTATACTTATGGCTGCTAGAGCTTTACTTGTGAGTGTTAAACACAAGCTCAACACTTATTAAGATTTGACATTAGAAAATATTTAACTAAAAAAAGAAACTGATAAAATAATCAATAGATAAAACAGACATTGGTTATAAATAGAATACTCAGAAGCCTTGTTATGTTGGGAATTGGGACCATTACATTAATTATTCGATAGAATTTAAATTATAAAATTAATTAATGAAAAAAAATAGTTATTATTTAGTTGCTATTAGTTAGTACGATATAATAAAAAGTATAATTAAAATAAGATGAATCTTGTATAGAGTCAAATTCAGTTAGTAATTTTAAATCTTAGAAAACAATTAAACAAAAATTCCTGGCAACTAAAACCTTAAAATAAATAAACCTGGCAAAAAAAACCCCTTCTTCAATAAAATAATTATAAAAACCAATAAAACTCACAGAGAAGAATGAATTGTGACTGCCAACATGACAGTATAAATAAAATTTTTCTGAATTGCAGACAGTTGTTGATATCTTATTTGACTTATGTGCAGAAATATGGAGATGTTCGCAAAAAAAAAACTTTTGCAGACGCACCACATCACCGAATAATTTTATTAGGAGTGGAAAAGTTAACAAGTACCTTGCCTCATATGGGCTGCAGTACTACATAGGTAGTAGTAGTAGTCTAGTACTTCCTACTAGAACGGGTAGGACAAGCCACTTGCAATTAGGTGATCACTTACCGCCGAAGCGAGTATGATGTGATCAATAGTAAATCAGAGCGTCACGGTGAGGAATCGAACCCCATCTCGTTCCACTCATGATTCAGTGATGGCCGAGCAGACGTGGTTTAACCCACACGGCCATGATGGCTCTCCATAGGTAAGTGTAGGACAGAACAGTAAGATATCGAGATGAAAGTGAAAGCTAAGAGACTGACCTGTACTGAGGAAGAGGAAAGCCCTGAGCAGGACAGAGCAGAACGACAGACTCCCCTCTCCTCCGAAAGAACAAACTACTCTTATCATCTGTTGAGAATGTCGGAGCTTTCGTTCCAACAGGCTCTTTCAAAAACAACAAAACAACCACATAAAACAAACAAGAGAAACTCACCCTAGAGAAACAAATTAAATTACAATTTAATTAAAAGCCTGAATATTGAACTAATAATTAAAAAAACTGATTACATCGTAATTCAAACTCACTATACTGTATTTCCTATTATCTAAAAACAAAGATATGACATTCCTTAAGCTTTGTACTTAATAGGTTTTGTCATAACTAAAATATTTTATAATTAAGTACGGCTACAATTTTATTCAGTTGATTTTAATAAAAGTAGAGATTGCTTGGCTAAAAGAAGTTGAAAAGATAGGCCTTAAAATACAGGCTGATATCAAAATAAAGGTTGGAGACAAAAGAACGAGCTCCGCATTCCAATCTCCGGCAAATAGAATTGTAGTGATGTGAGCATAGATCCGTTTTTTTAAAATGACTTTAGTGTGACAACACCAAAAAACCACGTAAAGCATGTTTGGTCAAAGTCCTAAATTGCGAATGCTCTTGAATATAGCTACAAATAGAAGAACTACTAAGAGAAGGAACTTGTCATTTCCTCATTTGATTCATCTTAACAGCCGTGCAAGGAAATCAGAGGACCTTAAAACTTGGAAATCCCTCAAAATTGAATTTGTGTGATTCCTCTTTATATATACTGCATATACATATGAGTAAATAAAAATTCTCTAAGAAGAGTGCTATAAAAACAAATTTTGAGAACCACAATCCAGACTTTTCTGAACAGCAGATGTAGACAGGAACAAAAAGATGACAGCTTCAAAAAACTATTCAAGTGCCAATATACAGCCGTTGAAATGATCAGGTGAGGAACACCGTTATAAAACTGCTATTAATCATAAAGACCAACAAATGCAATGATGAAAACTCCAACTTCTAGTTTTTACAGAAAGCTTAATGAGTAGAATTGAAGAATAAGAGAGTGGAAGTACACCATCTCCCCCCCCCCCCTCTTTCTTCTTGGTCCCGAAACTCAGAAAAGGCTCCGCCTAACTAACTGGCCCTCAACCTAGATCAGGCTCCATCAACTAACTAACTATCGAGCAACAGGCTTGGAGGGTCCAGGTGTGCCTAAGTGCTTACTCAACTACATATGTAAGGTGGTTAAGAGTGTCGCTCCATCCAGCTGCTTTAACTAACAATTAGCATCACAACCAGTCAGTCATCATTCCACACAAGCAGATACCCGTTTATATGGCGATATTGGTTCAATACCAAGCAGGGTCGCCACAACCGGGAATTGAACTCAGATACGTACGTGGTCTGATCAAAGGTATCCGACCTTATTTTTATTGGCGAAACAAAAAGAGCTATGTGGGCGGGACTTGGTGCACAGTAGAAGGGAGGTCTAGTGTGACTGCTCATTTTTTTAGTATGTCTGCAACACGTGTCAGTCGGTCGTAGTCTATTCATTAGTGAGCAAGTGCGAGTGAGTATCGTCACATTTTTCTTTCAGACAAAATAACAGAAAAAGTCAAACGACGTTACTGCATACAATTTTGTTTAAAGCATGGCGATATTCAAGTAGAAACTCTCCAAATGATTAAACAATTTTTTGGGGACAAAGCGATGAGCACGTATGTGGCCACCATTCCAAGATGTGGACAAGCCACCCTCTCCTACATCTCGTAAAGGCCCTAACTAAGTAAGATTAAACATTAATTTTCTCAAATAAGCTGCACAAAGTGTGCAGCGGGCATAGTTGAGAAGATAAGGAATAGTTACCGATAAGAAGGCAAAGGGAATCCTTGAGCCGGACAGAGAAGTGTCATAGACTGGCCTTGGCTTCGGATGTAGGTGCTGCTGATGGCTTCAGATGAGAACGTGGGAGCTTTGAAACCTACCGGAGCTATTCAACACAACATTCACATACCGTACACCGTCATCTAACAGTTTTATTTAAAAAAATAAAATAGAAATTCAACAGATAATAGAGCCTGAATGTTTTCATTGTAGCGGCAATGTTATAAATAAACATTGACACAGTACCCCAAATATAATTTTTATTGAAGAATAATTCTTACAATTTTGCACCTTTTATAACTTTGGATAATTTCTTTTTAGGATCATATAGGTGAGTAGATTAACAATTTGTTAATTAAAAAATGGTTATATTTCACCCATTTCGGGCATCATCAGACTATTTTCAGAAGAACAATTAAACAAAGTGATATTGACAAAAATGCTGGAGCTACGCTCAACATAGTTAGGCTAAAATATAATGTTTCTTGTACATCATGTTTTAGCTCTTACAGCAGAACTATTTTCTACTGTGTTAAAATGGGGAATTGACACCTTACTTCAAAATATACAACATTTGTACATCCATTGTCTCTTCACAGTCCAAAGGATCTGGCGTGGTTTTATTAACCGAGCACCTCCAGTCTGATGTTCATAACCTTAAACAAGGACTGCTCAAATAACCTGCAGAGAATATAAAGACAAACAGACCTACCTATAAGACGGAAGAGGGAATCCCTGAGCTGGACAAAGCAAAGTCATCGACAAGCCTTCATTTCTAAAGTACGTAATACTTTTAGCTTCAGATGAAAATGTAGGGGCTTTGAAACCTACCGGAGCTGTTTCAACACAACAGTCACAAAACAAAGTCACACTCGAACAAATAGACACGATAAACTAATCAATATCAACAACAATAAAAGCCTGAATGTTTCAACAAAGCCAACATTCTACAGGGGACTTCATTTCTAAATTCTTCTTGGCATATATGAATCATTAATAAATTAAAAAGAAAAAAATGAATAAACAAAAGTCTAAGCAGTCGAAATAAATATTTATTTCCATAAAAGAATAAAGGGGAGAGAAAATGAAAAATAAAAGAAAAGTCAGTGTTACCTGTACTGAGGAATGGGAAAGCCTTGTGCAGGACACATGAGAACAACCGGTTCAAACGTCGGTCGGAAAAACAACCCGCTCTTGTTATCCGATGAAAATTTGGGAGCTTTGGAACCGACTGGATCTTTACAGAGAGCAAACAAACAAAACATTCGACTTGCTCACTCAACAGAGACAACATACTCAAGTGTGAGGAGGCGCCACATACATTGTCACAAGTCGGACGAGACGCCACATACATTGTCTCAAGTCACAACTGTTATTTCTACATCTAGTAAACATCCCATCATTTGATTTACCGTTCATTTTTATAAAAAGAGATAAAAGACAAATAATTTTTACTCCGATCCACAATGCAAGAGTTTATTACACAGGCTCATCAGTGGTAGCATAATCAAGTTCTAATGAATATTAAATGAATCACATATTACAGAAATGAGGTAGGTCCATTTTTTGACAAAATTGACTTTTTTTTGCATATTTGTGATCTAAAAGCTTAGACACGTCTTCTGTGCAAAAACGAGACATCCAATAACTCGTTCTGTATTTATTTTAGATTTATATTTTTTAAGCAGAACAGAAAGGATACATGATGTCTAGGACACGTCACTTTTTTTACATAAACACATATTTAAGGTTATGAATCATTTTTTTCATTTCTTGTAAAATTTTATTTTGTGGACATATCTCCTTTCTGCATAAGTGATTCAAGTAACGTCATATACAACACACCATATAATGCACCTAGAAGGAGTAATTATTTGGACACCCTTCCGGGGCCCGCTCTTACACGGTTGTAAACGAGCTATAAAGCAGAACACTCGTGCGTTGCGGGCTAAGCAAATCGTCCAAAATGAAGTATTTTTCAAATCTGGCTCCGCACCGCTTAAAAGCCCAGGTTTGAAAAATACTTAATTTTGGACGATTTGCTTTGCCCGCAACGCATGAGTGTTCTGCTTTTTAGCTCGTTTACAACCGTGTAAGAGCGGGCTCCCGAAGGGTGTCCATGACCCAATGTTGATTAGTAATCCTGAAATATGCATCAAGCAAAACAACAACAGGCACGACATTAGACAAGGTACGGAGGAAAGAAGCCTGACTTGGTGATACCTGTACTGAGGGAGAGGGAAGCCCTGAGCTGGACAGAGTAACGTTAGAGACTGACCTCGACTTCTCACGTACGAGCTCGTCTTTGAATCCGAAGAGAAAGTCGGAGCTTTAAACCCCACCGGAGCTAATAAAAAATAAAGTATTTCTTCAACCGTAGTATAAACGACAAATAGTTTTTTCCCAAAAATCTGTACATAAAGGTAGAAGCCTGAACTGATCAATTATTAATTTTTAATAATTCAACAACCTTAAGCCTCGTCCAGACTGCCGAACCGAACAGAGGAAACGAGCCGAACACTGGTCTCTGCGCATGCCCAGAGTGAGATGCGCAGGCGCACTTTAAACTGGGCATGCGCAGACACCAATGCTCGGCTCGTTTCCTCTGTTCGGTTCGGCAGTCTGGACGAGGCTTTAGAGATTAAATGATGTAAACAAATGACTACATACTCCAACTACTTTTCACAAGACTTGGCTCATTTTATTTTTAACACAAGTGTTTTATGGGATTATATTTTCACAGTCACTCATCATCATGATTTGATTAGTAAAACTAGGACTTTAAACTAAGCTCTAACATAAAAACAACTGTAAATTTATAAGTAGTTTTAGTCTGTAGTTTTTAAAAGTTTATATTTAGTATAATCTCGAAATTTTAATTATTATTTGTTGCTTTATTATTAACAGTTGTCAACACTATTTCTATCATTAGAATTTTTTCATCATTAGAATCTGATATAACCTACTGCTGGGTTTTATGAACATAAATTATTATAATGTAAGAATTAAATTAAAATGGAACCAAGCTGAAGGCAGGAACCGGGACACCCTGAGCGTAACAGCTCAGAACGAGTTGCTGAGATCTGCTGCGGTAAATAGTCCTACTCTTGTCGTCCGAAGCAAATGTCGGCCTTTTAAAGCCGACAGGCTCTACAATAACCAACCGTATTAGTTAATATCGATTAAAGAAAACAGATTACCTAAAAGACGGGATAGGGTGACCTTGTGCCTGACAAAAAAGAACAAAATTTTGACCGTAGTTCTTCTTCAGCATTCGACCCAGGTTATCTTCGGCAACCGTCGGTGCTTTACTACCCATAGGCTCTATCGGATAAAAATACCACCGTCATTTACTTTTAAGGTAAAAAATAATAAAATATTTACCTGAAAGACGGGATAGGGTACCCTTGAGCGAGACAGAAAAGTGCAAAATTTTGACCGGCACTTTTCTCTAGAATCGTACCTCGGATGTCTTGGGCGACTGTAGGACCTTTACTGCCCACAGGTTCTGTCAAATAACAACGGAGCAGAACG
The DNA here is from genome assembly GCA_001010745.2 of Gerris buenoi. Classification (NCBI taxonomy): domain Eukaryota; kingdom Metazoa; phylum Arthropoda; class Insecta; order Hemiptera; family Gerridae; genus Gerris; species Gerris buenoi. The sequence continues at coordinate 484,728 of KZ651361.1, forward strand.
CTCACTTCAAGTAAAACGATCAAGTGTGTTTATTTACCTATACGTGGGGATAGGGAAGCCCTGAGCGAGGCAGAATATAGTCAAAGCTTGACCACTGGGTTTTTCTGAAAGTCGACCTTCTTCGGCGATGGAAGGTCTTTTGCTGCCCATCGGCTCTGTTAAATTAACGACAAAACTATCCGTAATATTTACTTTATTACATTCGGTAATTAGTTCTACCTGAATATTGGAAATAGAATGACACTTTTTTATTTTCAAAAGTAATACTATAGTATATTGTTACAGATTCTAAAAAAAAAAAGTAAATGTATTTTAATATGGCTCATATTGATAATTTGGAATTATGGTAGGCCTTTTTGCCTTTTTAGTAATGTCTGTTAAAATGAATAATGACCTTGGTCCTAATATTATAGAAATGAAGTTTGGAAAGGTAGAATGAAAAGTAACGATACCCTGACCAAAAAAGTGGAAGCGACAAATTAAAACATAATGGAAGCAATTTAATAATAGCCACAACACCCTTAATACAGCAACAATTACCAACAGAGCAGATAAGAGCTTAACAGAAAGTGGAAACTTGGAAATCAAGTGGCTTTGCTTTAAGTTCAAGTTTTGAGTTGATTTTAAGGCTATGAAACCTTTACTTGGCATCAGTTGTATTATTCAAATCCAAACTTAAAACTAGGCATTGATTTTAATTCATAGATAATGTTATAACAATAAGTTACGAGTATGTATTGTTATTATATTATATTTATATTATATTTTTGCTTACTCAGTAGGTAAGGGATGAACTAAGATGGTTAAGGTAGGTCTGGCCGGCCCTCACAGGAGGTTTGGCTACTATAAAACTGTAGTTTTTTCCTTATTTATAGTTGAGCTTGGTTAAGGCATGTGGGATTTTTGTTTACCCTGTATCGATCTCATTATGTTTAAGTCGGTGTTATTTCTGAGTTGGATCCATGTTCTGTGATATCGGGATAATGTACATTGTATTTGCTTGTTCATTTTGTTGTTACGTATGACTGATTTTAAGAAACTATTTCTCCTCATTCTAAGGGTAGTTGTGGAACAAGGTTTCGGACCTTAAGGCAGTTTTAGAATAAGACCGGTAACCCAATTATAACGGTTAAAACTTTAAGCATAATTAATCTATAAAGCAGTCAATATTGACTTGATGATATTATATTAATCCTTAATTTAATTTATTCAAGTGTGTTAATAATTTATACAATTAGTGTTAGTGAGAGACACCAAGGGATGTGCCACGCAAGCGTGACACATAGGAACTGTTCCAACACCAGACAATACGTCACTTAGATGTTGGCTCGGCATTAAGCCATGTCCTGCATCGTTTCGTCGCGTCCGACTCATCAGGGGCCCGACGATGCCATGATATGTCTCTCACTAACACTAATTGTATACCTCATTGCAGTGTGCATAATCACGGTATTACATTGTTGACGTGTTAATAATTATCTAAAATTCTGTTATGAAGAGACATTAAGGCGATTTTGATACTCGTGATCCTTAAGTAGAGGGCTGGTGAAATCGGAGGAGTGCCTCTTCAACTTTGATTTTCATTTCCAATAAACTTGTCCAGAAGCATGTTTTTGATTCGACTTAGGACCTCAAACAGACTAAAGAAGTTAAAATGTTTAAATGAAAACTACCTAATTTACTCAAGACTTAAATTACCTAAAGGACGGGACGGGGAAGGCCTGAGCCTGACAGAACAAGGTGAGAGTTCGGCCCGAACTCTTCACCATCATTTTCCACTTGAGGTCGTCGCTTACCATCGGACTTTTACTCCCCATGGCTCTGACAACAACCAACATCATCGACAAAACAAAGTAAATAATAATAAACAAGTCGATACCTAAATGAAGGGACAGGGTAAGCCTGAGCTTGACAGAACATCGTCAACTTTTCTTTCTCTTCCTTAACCATCGTTCTCCATTTCAGTTCGTCTCCGATGGTCGGAGCTTTGCTGCCCATCGGCTCTATCGGTGCGATAACAATAAGGGAACAATTGATAAAGGAGTCTTGTAATATGAGAAGTGTACCTGAAGGAGGGTATAGGGAAGGCCTGAGCCTGAGATAACGGAGGCTATAATATGAGAAGTGTACCTGAAGGAGGGTATAGGGAAGGCCTGAGCCTGAGATAACGGAGGCTATAATATGAGAAGTGTACCTGAAGGAGGGTATAGGGAAGGCCTGAGCCTGAGATAACGGAGGCTATAATATGAGAAGTGTACCTGAAGGAGGGTATAGGGAAGGCCTGAGCCTGAGATAACGGAGGCTATAATATGAGAAGTGTACCTGAAGGAGGGTATAGGGAAGGCCTGAGCCTGAGATAACGGAGGCTATAATATGAGAAGTGTACCTGAAGGAGGGTATAGGGAAGGCCTGAGCCTGAGATAACGGAGGCTATAATATGAGAAGTGTACCTGAAGGAGGGTATAGGGAAGGCCTGAGCCTGAGATAACGGAGGCTATAATATGAGAAGTGTACCTGAAGGAGGGTATAGGGAAGGCCTGAGCCTGAGATAACGGAGGCTATAATATGAGAAGTGTACCTGAAGGAGGGTATAGGGAAGGCCTGAGCCTGAGATAACGGAGGCTATAATATGAGAAGTGTACCTGAAGGAGGGTATAGGGAAGGCCTGAGCCTGAGATAACGGAGGCTATAATATGAGAAGTGTACCTGAAGGAGGGTATAGGGAAGGCCTGAGCCTGAGATAACGGAGGCTATAATATGAGAAGTGTACCTGAAGGAGGGTATAGGGAAGGCCTGAGCCTGAGATAACGGAGGCTATAATATGAGAAGTGTACCTGAAGGAGGGTATAGGGAAGGCCTGAGCCTGAGATAACGGAGGCTATAATATGAGAAGTGTACCTGAAGGAGGGTATAGGGAAGGCCTGAGCCTGAGATAACGGAGGCTATAATATGAGAAGTGTACCTGAAGGAGGGTATAGGGAAGGCCTGAGCCTGAGATAACGGAGGCTATAATATGAGAAGTGTACCTGAAGGAGGGTATAGGGAAGGCCTGAGCCTGAGATAACGGAGGCTATAATATGAGAAGTGTACCTGAAGGAGGGTATAGGGAAGGCCTGAGCCTGAGATAACGGAGGCTATAATATGAGAAGTGTACCTGAAGGAGGGTATAGGGAAGGCCTGAGCCTGAGATAACGGAGGCTATAATATGAGAAGTGTACCTGAAGGAGGGTATAGGGAAGGCCTGAGCCTGAGATAACGGAGGCTATAATATGAGAAGTGTACCTGAAGGAGGGTATAGGGAAGGCCTGAGCCTGAGATAACGGAGGCTATAATATGAGAAGTGTACCTGAAGGAGGGTATAGGGAAGGCCTGAGCCTGAGATAACGGAGGCTATAATATGAGAAGTGTACCTGAAGGAGGGTATAGGGAAGGCCTGAGCCTGAGATAACGGAGGCTANAAAATGTTCAGCATATGTTCTAGAAGCGCCTTTTTAGCCTTTATCAAACCCTGAAAACCGCATCTTTCTATCTATCATGGTTCCGGAGATATTTCGCTGTTCCATATTAGCTGGGACACCCTGTATACTTGTACCAATCACAAATTCAATTACTATTGGTATATACCTATACCAAACAATTATTATTCAAAAATTAAGAAAATAGATGTTTGCATTAAAAGATCTATTTGGTTCATTTGTTGAAAGTGGAGTCGTACACTAAGAGTTGTGAAATCTTCAATATTAAATCAATTCTTAAATAATTTACACTTTAAATATGGCTCTGAAATGTTGGGAGAAGCTCTTATTTCCTCTATTGACAACTTTTAATCGAGTAAAATTTATAATAATTATTAAGTACGAAAATTGACCAATTAAAAAATAAATAAAACGCTCTTAATTTATCGAATAAAAATGTAACTGAAAACTGTATTTCAAAGTGAAAAAAAATAAGGATTTTATCAGATAACAAATATTATAAATAAAAATGAAAGTAAAATATTATAAATTTGAAACCTCACGATCCAAACAACAAACAGAAGTCGACAACTATACTCTATTAATAAATTAAAAAAGAAAAATCAAATTAAAGAAACAAACATTTAAGAAATAAACATTAAGAATAACAATCCAGGTAACGGAACTATCCGAACAGAAAAATATCCAAAGCAAGAATGGCACAATGGCCACAAGTAGAAAAATGAATTTTTATAGAACTTTAAAATAAATTTAAAAATGTAACCAGACCAATAATTGATTTTAAGTAGAATGCTATTTATAAAAAAAAACCGAAAATTATATTTCAAACTAAAAAAATACATAAAGATTGGATGCCGACTAGAGGTCCAAAGGTGCAAGATTGAATTAAATCAAAGTACAAAAACACGGAGAGATCAGACGTTTTCTTAAGTCTAAAATATCCTATAAGCGGCAATCATTGCACAATAGTCTGAGTAGTTACAACTCTTGACAGTTTTGTGACTTGAATATTCTTCAGAGCACAAGGCTGTCGTTCTTTTCCAGATGTAGTAAATATCAAATTGTATTTGCTGCAATGACCTGAAGGAGGGAGGCGGGTCGGCCTGGGACTGACACAGAAGAGACAGGTCGGCCTGTGCAGTTCTCTCCAGTGTTTTGGTTCGTTCGTCTCTAGTTACAGTCGGAGCTTTGCTTCCTGCCGGCTCTACACACCAACAACAATCAACTCATCAACACATCCACACACACACAAAGTGGTCGAGGGTAACCCTGCTTGCTTATTCACCAAGATTTAGTTTATTTATAATCTAGATATATTGTGGCTCTAACATTGAAACGAGCGTATAATAATAATTATTGAATATTAAGAAAATTTTTTATCATGATTAGTGGAATAGAGGCAGTGAATGCTGGGCAACAACCTACAGGAACCTTAACTGCAACTCCTTTTTAATTTAAGGAATAATAAATATGCATCTGTTTCAGTAGTGCATTAGACAATTTATATCAAATTTGAAGACATTTAGATCCCATTTAATAGATTTAGTGATCATTAGATCCTTTATTATGGCAAAGGGCGATTACAGAATGGACATAATATGGGAGTAAGGAAGGTCGGCTAGAAGATGGACAGATGATTTTGTCGAGAGAATGGGAAAGCCATGGCATAGCACGGCTAAGGAAAGGCAGAGATGGAGAAAAGCTACTACAATGAACTTAAATTAAGAATTTTCCAAAAACTAATCCTTTAAGTAGGGAGGCTCAAGCTTCAAAAGAAGTGTCGACGGAGCTATTTACTATTACAAGATTACAAATTTATACACGGGGCGTTCACCACATGGTATGCTTCCCTTAAACTTCAATTTCTCTGTCGGTTTTCATTTAACTGGAAAATTTATTTGAAAAAAAAAAAAAAATTGTCTCTTTAATAGATGATGTTAAAGTCTTCAATGATACCAGACGGTTATTATTTCATTCTAGAATTTCAGGTGAAACTAGGGTTCATGGAGGATGCCAAGTCGAATAAGGTTGTAAGGGAGAACCAGACTAGAACACGAAGCCGTTATTACCGGTTGATGAGAAAGAAGCAAGTGGATGTATTTGAGACTGTGCCCTGGACACTACCTATTCGAGGCCCACCTACACTGCAAAATGAATATGAGGGACAGATACGGTTGGAAGAGCGGAGTAGGTTCAGAGATCGCATCCTTCAACTACTCTGTATGTATATCCAAGTGCACAAATCATTGTCAATGAATATCCATCCGACATCAGTTAACATATTGTTTTAAGCCACTTCTTTCAAATAATACAGGCTCTTAAACAAAATAATTGCAAGTTAAAAAGAACTTTTTATATACTACGTTTTTAAATTTTCTTAAACCGTGCCATCGATATATTTGAAATAATATAATCGATATATTTCCTGTTTTGCTGTCATTTAATTTTTATCTATTATTTATAAAAATCATAAATTTGAAGCCTGTCAAAATGAAGATTGTAAAAATTATGGGATATGACAAAACAAATAAAATAACTTGCGGATTTTTTCCGAACTAACTTTTCTTTCAGCAAATTTGCTGAAAACGAATTAAATTCTGCTGAAAAATGACTAAAAGTATTAAAATAATGCATAGACATCGTGTTCTGAGCTGTTCTGAAAGTTTCAAATGTCTAGCTACTCGGGATGTTAGTTAAAATTCGATTGCAAGATTTGTACCGGACAAACAAACAAA
>KZ651361.1:497890-514438 GCA_001010745.2 Gerris buenoi
AGAAGGTTGGCCACGCTTTAGTAACTATTCAAAGCCCGCTCACAAACGTCAAGAAAACAAGCCCTGCCATTGGTTATTGTTTACGTTTCACTCTGACGTCATTTTTTTCAACTCGCCCGTCATGATATAATAAACATTATTTTTAGCATATTTCAAGCTAAAATAAGATAAAACACAAAAAAAAATATTAAAATAAACTAAACTGACTATCAATAATTATAATTAAATAAAAAATTAAATTATAAAACCGAAGGCAAATAACTTTAGAGTTATGACGTCATAAATTACAAAAATGAATTTTTAGAACGCGGATAAGGATCACAACCAAAGTTGGTTTCAATGTTATCAGTGACACTCCTATATATAGTATTATTCTAAGATTGTAAATATGGGACATATCAAAACAAATAAAATAAATTGCGTATATTTTCCGAACTAACTTTCCATACAACAAAATTTGCTGAAAACTAATTAAACTTTGCTGAGAGATGGCTAAAGGTATTAAAATTATGCATTGTCATTGTGTTCTGAGCTATTCTAAAAGTTTCAAAAATCTAGCTACTCGGGAAGTTAGTTAACAATCGATAGCAAGATTTGTACCGGGCAAACAAACAAACAAACTAACAAGAAAGCAAGCTAATAAAAACGTATTAATGAATGTTTTAAACGGACTCCAGTCTGCCAGTGTTTAGTTTGTTTCAATCTATACACGTGATAAAATTTCATAGAGGGATATAAGAATAACCCTTCTGTAATTCCGCCAAAAAGATGGTGCAAAAATGTCTGCCATCTTGTAAAAACGAGTACCGATACTTGCACCCAATACTGGCAGATAGTTGCTCAGGCTGAGTAGGTTCTCAAAGCATGAAGGAGTCTATAATGAACATACTCGCAAGTATATGTACATACATATAAGTATATGTAAAGTATATAATGTACTTTTTAATGTAAGTGTAAGTTCGACAAAATGTCGGAAACAACTGACCTAAATTTTGGGAGAGGAAATGCCTGAGCTTGACAGAGCAAACCGAAATCCTGGCCGGCATGTCGCTCGATACCGCTCATCTTCAAATCCCACGAAAATGTCGGCTTCTTCGTCCCTATCGGTTCTTGTCAATTAAAAATAAAAATAAAAAATATATTCGATAAGAAAACGTAGCAACAACAGATCACAATTTACAAATGTGGTTGTGATGTGTTGGTCAATCAAAATGTTGATGAATAACCTCTTTCAAACCGCATTTCTGGGGTCTGATATAATGAACAACCACTCACTATTAACACAAATATAATAGAGTATATTGTGCTGATGTTAAAAGAAAAGCTGCAGCTAAATGTTGGGACAGGTTAAAACTGGGCGTATCGGATACAAAATACTAATCTTTTGTGCAAACCACAGTTAGAAATAAACATTTCTCGGTCATACTAGACAAATAATGCAATCGATTAGAGAGACAAAAACCAATAATAATACAAAAATATTTATAAAATATCGGGCACGGGGAACCTCGGAACTTTTCCTCACTTCATAGGCCACAAAAGTGGCCTCTCCTGCTGCTTCGCAGCAGAAGGAAGCAGCATTGGACGTGGTCAGTACTCGGATGGGTGACCGTTCTGAACTAACTGATTTATTGTCATTCAGCAAAAAAAACCCTTATTTTTAATACCTACATGTTATTTAATTATTTGAAGTTTGGCGGTATTTTAACTTTGACGTCATCAAAATTATCGCACTAATAAATAATTATATTCCCTTATAACTTTTAAATTAATCAATGGAATTTCATCAGTTTTTTTTATATTTGTTCCCTAATTTTTTCCGGTTCCAACGATATGCTATATCTCAAAATCCTATTTATACTTTCGGTATTATTAACCGTTAAAGTTTAAAAATTCAAAATCTGATAACTACAAAATGCCGGCCATTATCAAAATGAAATTTAATGGGCTTGTTTTTAATACAATGAAGAATTTTTAATACATTCGTACCAAATTTCAACTCGATCACAACCATTATCGATTTATTACGATTTTTTTTATATTTTTGCTGACTCAGCAAACTGGGTTTAAGGCTCAAGATGGCGGACAAAGTTGATTTTCCGGGCGGCACCACTTCAGGTAAGTTTCAACTCTTTAGGTTAAGTACCTTGGACGCTACGATGATAACACACATACAGACGTCATGGTGAAAACCACCTAGGAGGTCTTAAAAACACCCAAAACGGATAATTCCGTTAAATCTCAAAAAAAAAAGTGAAAACAATACTTTTCCTACTATAGGTAGGGAGGAAAGTAAAATTGTAAAACTAAATATAAATGTGAAATGAGGGTACCTAAACGTGGGTATCGGGAAGGCCTGAGCAGGACAAACCATAGACAGACTCGCCTCTGTGTTAGAATCCATGGAAGTCAGCCGGTCTTTCTTCGACAGATTCGGAGCTTTCATTCCAACTGGTTCTTTAGACAAATATTTTGAACAAATAAACCAACAAGTTTGGGCTGTTTATAAGTACCTGAAGGACGGGACCGGGTAACCCTGCGCTTGGCACTTTAAAGTCTGCTGCGACCCCGAACTGCACAGCAACCAATTCTTAGTATTTTCAAACGGTAAATTAGGAGGTTTCGTTCCAACTGGATCTGGAGAATTTAAATTTGAAAAAAAAAAGTTTTAGCAAATCTGACGAGGAATCAAAATGAAGAGGATACAACCTGATGGACGGCGGTAACATGTGTGCACATATAATTATTTTCAATCTTTCAATTCTAGTATATTTTTTATTTATGCGGTTTTATTTAATATATTTTTTTCCACATAAAATGTTGTTTAATAGATTTTCTTGTTTAAAATATTTTGATGGAAACTAGAGGTCGACCGAGCAGTCATGAACACGGTGGAAACTGAAAGCTTAGCTTCGTTTAAAGTCGGAACTTCCGAGTATTGCCGAAGTCAGTATAGTCGGGTGCTATTCTAGTTTGAATGGCATGCGCAGTTATGTCAAATCTCACAAATAACAACAGGAAGGTTTCCAATCTGTTAGGTTTCCTGTTTTGTTTGTTTTTATACAGTACGTGTTATAGTCACAACTGTCCTAAACGATTTTCGTACGATCCACAAATCCACGGGATGATGCAAATACAAAACACGCTACAAATAACGGGGTAGGAAATCAAAAGTAACAAATCAAACTCAGAAATAAAGAGTAATAATCAATAAATAATCATATAAAGATATTATCGTTTAGTAGAAGTGATTTCTTATCTTTTATTTATTTTTATTACAGTGTTGCCTGTAGCAAAAAAAAATAGAATTAAAAAAAATAAAATGATTAATAACCAAAGAACAACACTGTGTTTTTTGACAGTGGTCTATTGTCTATTTTATTAAAAACTGACTGTACATGACGACACTAGCGCACTCCTCAGATTTCCATGACTTCTTGGTCGACCTCTAGAATTAAAAGAAATGAAATACCTGAAGGTTGGGACGGGGAAGCCCTGCGAGTTAATCTGAATACTCAAGTCTTGCTCCACGGAACCCCTCGCCCAGATCTTAGTTTCTTTAAACGGAATACTCGGAGCTTTCGTACCAACTGGATCTGATTTAATTTAATATAATTAATTCAAATGAAAAATAACTTTAGTTTTATGGATTTACCTGAAGTTGGGTATTGGGTAGCCCTGAGCGTGACAGATCAAACTGTACTCTTGGTTCTGTTTACATTCCGACCAGATTTTTCGATCGTTTACGGGTAAATTTGGTGCTTTAGTCCCCATCGGATCTTTTAACAAGCAGAATTTTTTATTTATTTTTTTTTTTCGTTAATTTAGAGGATAATATAGAAAATTATAATCTCACTATTATAATTATATTATTTATTTATTTTTAAACTATAACCTGAATGAAAGGATACAAGTAAATTAAAGGAATTTTAATTTAAATTATGGGGGCCTGGGTGGCTCAGAGGCTAGAGCCCTTGCCTTGTGATAAGGCAAGTTAAGCAGCATCGAGCCGGGTCAGAAGGTGGCCGCAGCTCTGGGTTCGATTCCCGGACCGGGCTCCCCTCTCAATGTCCACCCAGCATTGTTTAAACAAATGGGAGGCTCCTCGTAAGAGTGGCGCCACCAGGTTTCGGCCTGGAAACCATGATGATGACACTCTTGGTTGTTATACAACTAGGAGGGAAGTCATGGTTGACGACCATATCTTCATACACAAGTGTATGAAGATTTCGGTCCCTAACCAGGGTTTGACCAGGTTGAGACCAGGGTTTGGGCCCACCTAAGAGGCCTGCATCATCGGGTGTAAAAGCCCCCCGGAAGTAAAAAAAAAGATGATTCAAATAATCCATACATCTTCACATACGAATTTATACCTAAATAGATATTAGAACAATTGAAGAAGAAAATATGGGAATGCCTACTCCATTTTTTTTTAATTCATATTTGCTTTTAATACGGGATAATTTTGACTTTTATGGTCGTTATTTATTTTTAATTTTAGTTAATTTACTTAAAATGTTATAAGTGGAAATAAATTTTTATTTTTTTTTTATTCCTATGAACGAAATGGAAAAATGGAACAATGCAACCAAAGACAGACGGATTGAAAACTATTATCAAGCGGAAGACAAGGAAGCAAACTTGAGACAATATTATATACAAACATCCCAGGTGGGACATCATGTGACTCACAACTTTTCAATTTCAACAATTTGAATGTAAGTTTTCCGGCTCATCTAGCCATCTTCTACAATGTTCTACGAGATTATTGTAAATAAATTGGTAAGGCGTGAAGTCTCACGTAAAAAGAGTTTCATTGGTATTGAGTTGGTATAACAAAATTATTAAGGGGGAGGGGAGGGGAGACACGACTAATCGATGTTTTTTGACAAAATGGCGCCGAAAATGAAACACTAACCCTAAGTGGTATATATATTTGTAATCTACTCTTCAATACCTTTCATTTGATACCCCACTCAAAATTTAAAAAAAATATTTTTTTCTCGCGATGTGAATTATCCGCCATTTTGAATTTGAACAGCTGATTATTTTGAGTTCTCTATATTTTTCCTGTGTGCGCGTCAAAACGATCTTTAATACTGGTAAGTTTCACGCTTTTATCTCTTTTGGTTCAAAAGTTATTGGAACCGTACAGAGTGACAGACAGACACAGGAACGAAACTATAAGGGTTTCTTTTTTTTTGGTTTTACCAACGAAACCCTAAAAAACCAGAATAGCAAATAGAATGAAGGAAAATGGTCCGAATTAAACATTCTTTTGCTAAAATAAGTTAACACTTATGATTATAAACGACCAAATACCTTCCCACTTTATGTTAATAATGTAAACGATTTGACTTTGTACCTGAAATTGGGTACAGGAAAGCCTTGAGCATGACAGATAAAGTTGAAATCTCGGGCGAGTACACCCGAACTCTTTACAAGCTGCTCCTTCGGTGGCAAATTCGGAGCTTTTGTACCGACAGGATCTGACACAGAAAACCCCATACACTCACATAGAAATAGAAAGGATCTCAACATGGTACAGGGAAAACAATTATAAACAAAGTAACAACAATATAATAAAAGACGATGAAGAAATAAAAGTTTGAAAACGGGAACGAAGAATATGAGGAGTGAATATGAGACGTAGAGGAAGTGTTTTTATCTACGATTGATACGTAATATAAACATTACATCTCTGTTTAGATTCGTAGAAAGTGATTCTTTACACACCTGTATTAATTGCGCATTCGATTGATACGTAATATAAACATTACATCTCTGTTTAGATTCGTAGAAAGTGATTCTTTACACACCTGTATTAATTGCGCATGCGTGTCTCATTGTTTTGAACAATTCCTCTTTTTTTCCACTCTAGTGACGTAAAGAAGAAAAATTATCAACTTAAGACACGATTAGCGAGTTTGTTTACATTTAACATAACTAATTTGATGTTTATTTAATAAAAGTAACTGTTTGTATCGAGTTTTTTTTGTGAAAATCAATGAGTGATTTAAGTGATTATGAAGAATATGAGGAGAATACGCCTTCCAAAATAATTAATTCGGCACAAAATACAAATAACGAATTGATGCCATCTTTATCAAAAGAGAAATACTGAAATACGAGCTTAAATACAGGAAGTTTATTATTTTTTTCTGCATTTATTATTAAAATCTAACAATCGTAGATAAAGTACGGTACGCAACTCGGGCGAGTTTGGTTTTTGCTAGTGTGGTTGCTAGTGTGGTTTTTACTACCCTCGCTGTCGCTCGGGTGCAAAGTCCACACTCGCATGCAAAATGCTACTTTCCACACTCGACGCGTAATGTACTATTACCTGAACTGCGGTACAGGGTAGCCCTGAGCATAACAGATGAGACTGTAATCTCGGTTCTGTTGGCTTTCCAACCAGATTATTCTCTCTTTAATCGGTAAATTCGGTGCCTTAGTTCCAGCGGGATCTTACAACAATTAAATATTTCATAATTATATAAAACATCGTTGACATAATGTAACCGAGATTCTTAACTATTTGTTTCGGTTATTTTTTACATTAAGTTTATTTATTATTAAAACCTGAATGAGAGGAAGCGATACCAAAGAGTTTGACGGTTAACTACAAACTGATAAATTAATTTTTACGTTTTTGGTAGTATTCATAACTAAGGAAAGATGAAATTTTAATTTAAATCAAATTATAATTATTATTAACTACGGGAAACATACAGAGAAAAATAGACTCCAGCGCCGGGCTTTGAACCGCGGGCCTCTAAATTTCCAGTCTAGCGCTCTGCCAGAGGCATTTAGAGGCCCGTAGTTCAAATCCTGGCGCTGGAGTCTATTTTTCTCTGTATGTTTCCCGTATTTAATAATAATTATAATTTGATTTCGATTAAAATACAATCTGATAAATCAGCACTAGAGGAAAAAATGATCAACAGTAAACTAATTACAGGGAAACCAACGGAATTACCTCATGAACGCACTTCCTTATAGACATTCTAGATTCTAGATCATGTTTCACTAACGCACTATTTAGCTGTCGCTCTAGTTTGTATAAAATTGGTTTTTGAGAAAACTTAAATTGATTCGGGCTGAGTTTTAAAGTAAGAAAACAAATGTTTATAGGAGTAATAACGAAGAGAAAAATTAAGTCAAGAAGGGAAGTACGACGTTAATTTCCTAAAAAAAAAATTGCTCAAGATTAAATTTGGTTAAATCTTCTTTGCTGTAAATCCATTGTGAGAAGTGAGATTGAACATAATGCCAGACTGAAGCCGACATGGTTCACTTGGTAGTTTCCATGTGGATCAACCCAGCACAAGATTCAAAACAAATCCACAACTCTAGATGCCGTCTCCTATTTTCAGTTTATCTCAAGATTAACTCATCATAAAACAGAATGGGGAAAAATATGGAGAGGTAAAAGAGAACAATGAAGCTGTCAGACATGGATCAGAGCAGCTAAGCTTCCTGTAGGAATCGCTGCCCTAACACGAACATGTCCGGTTCAAATACTGGAGGTGGGAGACATGTTTCTCACTAATAATCTCAACGTGGAGATGTGTCACTTGATTCAGCAATGATCTAATGATACGTTGATAAGGTAGTAAAACAAACAAAAACTAACTGATAAATGCCAAGACTTTAATTACAAAAAAATAACAACAACCTGGCAGTGCTTATTCATAAATTTTATGGAGAAAACCAAATTTAATACCTGAAACTCGGTACAGGGAAGCCTTGAGCATTGCAAATAAAGTTGAAATCTTTGTCTACTTTGCCAATGCTCTTTACATATTGTTCCTTTGGAGGCAAATTTGGAGCTTTTGTTCCGACTGGATCTGACAAAACCATACGGAATTATACAAATTTAACTACCGTATAAGAATTAAATATTAAATTTATCATTTACACTTAAAAAAAAATGAATATCAGTAATATAATATAACAAGTATTTTTATGCAAGGCCTGAATGTCGAGGGAAGAAACCCACTCTGATAAAAAACAAAGAAATTCATAGCTCAGCAATCCTTTGATATTCACGGGACTTACGTTCCACATCAGAGTTCTAATGCGGGTGCAGTGGATGAAGATTATTTGCCTGATGCTGAAGTGCTTTTACCTTATCTCAGATGATTAGCTTGAAGAACCCCTTTTCATTGTCTGATCTTCCTTTTTACATTCTTTCCAAGAAATTTTTAGCAGCGGTCGAGGCACTTTTCCATGAACACTTAGTCATATATTTTATTGTGGATAATTGATATTGAGGGATTACTTTATTTTGAAACAATAACTAGAAAATTCTCTTCTTAGACGGAAAATACAGATAAGAGGTCGGTAAATATTTGTATCACCCGAGTATATAAATTGAGGATCCAAATAAATGGTCAAGTACCTGAAAGTGGGCACAGGGAAGCCCTGAGCGTTACAGATCAAGTTGAAATCCCGGTCGACTTTAGTCGCAGTCTTGATCCACTGATCTCTCTCTGGTAAATTTGGAGCTTTCGTGCCGACAGGATCTGACAAATTCGTATTCAAAACAATAATCAAAACCTTTCATTACCGTCACTCTGTTAATAAGCATCGAAATGATGCCGGAATTGCCGAGAATAAAAAAAAACCTGAATGCTGGGAAAAGAGAATTGTCAGCAAAGAATGCAATATAAGTGAAAACCAAATAATTAAATTGAGCCCTCAGGAAACAAACAAAAGGAATTATTTTGCATTTTTTTTAAATAAATAAATAATAACTAAATCAAGACTTGATTATTAGAATCTCATAATCGACATTGGTTTTATACAACTTAACAGAGAATCACAAAAACAAACAATCTGTAAGTTCGAAATTAACTGATTTTCAATCTTAATAATTACAAGATAAAAAGAACTTTTTATATACTACGTTTTTAAATTTTCTGTCATAAATCATACATTTGAAACCCGTCAAAATGAAGATCGTAAACATGCCTCATGTCAAAACAAATAAAATAACTTGCGGATTTTTTCCGAACTATCTTTCCATGCAGCAAATTTGCTGAAAACGAATTAAATTTTGCTGAAAAATTACTAAAAGTATTAAAATAATGCATTGTCATCGTGTTCTGAGCTGTTCTGAAAGTTTCAAATGTCTAGCTACTCGGGATGTAAGTTAAAATTCGATTGCAAAATTTGTACCGGACAAAACATACAAACAAGAAACCAAGTTAATAAAAACGTAGAAAAAATAAGAAAAAACCACAAACTAATAACTCATAATATGAAGTTACAACATTAAATGCAATACAAACTGTTAACTTAGAGTGTAGAGTCTTTTAGAGTGTAACTTTACATCGACAACAGAGGGACATCCAGAAAATTGATCATTGTTAGATGATGATTAGTTAAAATGTAACACGATTTGTCGTTTACACTTAACGATAGATTTTCTGTACCTGAAGCTGGGCACAGGGAAGCCCTGAGCATGGCAGATCAAGTTGAAGTCTCGGCCCACTTTGCTCGCAGTCTTTACCAGCTGTTCTTTCAGAGGCAAGTTGGGAGCTTTCGTGCCGACGGGATCTGACAAGTCAGTATCAAATACAAACAATATAACAAGTCTTATCAAATAGAACAGCTGCTCGTTATCATTTTACATACAAGTGTCGTGTGTGAGTTGTGGACGATAATCCATCAAATACCTAAATGTAAACTGAGTGTGGAATTATGTCGATTATCACAACTGTAAAGTTGCTAAGTCGTCTAAATCATAATTACCTGAATGAAGGGACAGGAAACCCTTGAGCGTGGCATATCAAGCTGAGAGTGCGCTCAATTTTAGCCACGGAATTGATCAGTTTGTCTTTAGCCGGCAAATTGGGAGCTTTGGTGCCCACTGGATCTGATATCAATATATAAATACAAACATTTACTTAAAACCCAACTTTTTTCTTATCTATCTATGTAGAAAAAATATTACAACAAAGATGAATCAATATGATACTGAGCAGATTAAAACAAAGGAGGCCTATCCTTTGAAAATAACGAATAACAATAATGGTAAAACCACTAGTGGCACCTGAATGATGCTGATAAGGAAATTAAGCATTAAATACACTTCGAAACAGAGCCTTTTTACAAATTTTACAAAAGTATCCTCTTTAAAAAAGAAAAAAAAATACTTTACAAGAAAAGATAGAAATAGAAGATGAGTTTTATAATAAGGGATTTAGTACCTGAAAGAAGGTACTGGGAAGGCTTGAGCGTGGCACATCAAATTGAGACTTTCAGCTACTTTGGCCAAAGACATCCCCAACTTGTCCTTAATCGGCATATTCGGGGCTTTAGTGCCAACTGGATCTGATTCCAAAACATAATTTATCTTCACTTTATCGTATTTTATTTAAATAAAATGAATCCACAAGTTAGAAAAGTATTAAGCCTGAATCTTGAGTACTAATCAATTGTCTCTGAATGTTAAAATAATTAGGGGCCGGCGTGGCCGAGTGGTTACCATCCTCGGCTCTGAAACCAAGGTCTGAAACCCGACGTGAGTTCGAATCCCGGAGGGGTCAGACATGTTTCACACTGATGATCTCATCGAGTAGATGAGTAAAGTGGTCGGATAACCCCCGTCCTGTAATGACCCATTGTGCAGTCGAACGGGACTAAAAACCCAAAAAAAAAAAAAAAAAAAAAAAAAAAAATTACAAGATAAAAAGAACTTTTTATATACTACGTTTTTAAATTTTATGTCATAAATTATTATAAATTTGAAACCCGTCAAAATGAATAGTGTAGGTAAATATGGATATGGATGCGGATTTTTTCCGAACTAACTTTTCATTCAGCAAATTTGCTGAAAACGAATTAAATTCTGCTGAAAAATGACTAAAAGTATTAAAATAATGCATCGTCATCGTGTTCTGAGCTGTTCTGAAAGTTTCAAATGTCTAGGTACTCGGGAAGTTTGTTAAAATTCGATTGCAAGATTTGTACCGGACAAACAAACAAACATACAAACAAGAAACCAAGTTAATAAAAACGTAGTAATTAACTTTTTTTAAAAAATTTGTTTACCGAAAAATTTAAAATATTGTCCTCATTTATTTGCTCCATCCATTTTAAATGAACGAAAATTAATACTATTAAATATAAATATTTCTTTTGATAGGAATGTTGACAATTATACAATTAAAATTATTTTTTAAAAACAATTAATTAAGCGACACATTCATAATTTTATTACATTGAAAAGCTTCCACAGCTCTACAAAACATTTCCAATCATTTCCTAGCTCTTTAAAATGTAAAGGTAATTACTTTATTTATTTATATTGATAAAAAAAAGAGAATATTTTTAATACACATCAAAAGATTTTGGTCTCAAAGGGATGTTATTGTTACTTGAAACTCTCTAAACGTTTGGACGAAAGAGAAACATCTTGAGCTTTCAGAGATATTAAAATTTCCCACAAAGAAAAAGACAAAATAAATCAACTTAATGTCTTCTTCAAAATAAGAACAAAAAGATGCCGAGGAAAAGGAAATAATGAAATAAACATCAGGATTTCAACTAAACACACAAATGAAAATATCTAACAATTCAAGCCTCACCAAAAATATACAACATAACAATCATTCGGCAAACCAATGGAAGAGGCATTTGATTTATACTGTGTACCAATAGTACTTCTAGAGTACTACTAGTACTCCAGTTCTAGACAGTACTACTAGAGTGCTAGAGAGTATTACTAGAGTGCTAGAGAGTATTACTAGAGAGCTAGGCACTCATTACTCATGGGGAAACTTGACATCAACTAAGACTGACAGAAGTAGACTCAAGAAACCAATATGACGACAAGAATTCGATTCAAATATATAAAACTAGCCGTTATGCCCGCGGCAACAGGCAGAATAATAAGTTTAAATAATAAGTTTAATGCATGAAGTTTCATATCAATGGCATAGTCTAGTGGTAGCGTTTTCGCCTGACGCAGGAGGTCACTGGTTCAATCCCAGCTTATGGCTAATCAATTTTTAACGTTATAAATCATTTAGAGGTGAGTCGTCGCCCGTCGGGACACTACTCGATTATATAATAGTTATTTACGCAACAAGGGAGAGAAGTATGTTTTCCGGCTCGAGGTTAAGTTTTCTCCTGAGGCAACGCCGAAGGAGAAAACTTCATTAGCTCCCGAGGCCGTTAGGCCGAGGGAGATAAATGAGTTAGCTCCCGAGGCTTGCCGAGGGAGATAACTGTAGTATTAGCTCTTGAGGCTTGCCGAGAGAGATAATCCCGAGAGTAGAAATACTTCGATCCATGTTGCGTATTAAATTTTATCTACGACTAGTGCACCATGGGTAATAGCTATTAAGTTTGTAAATATAAATGTTTTACCTTCAAATTCACGCAATTTAAACACCTTAAAGTGATGTTAAGTTACTTGATTTATTAAAATAACAATTCTTATACTAAATATATACGTTTTTAATTTAATTACGTTTAGTTTGCTTTTAATTTAAAGACTTAGTATGATAACCTAAAGTAACCTTCCCGAAAAAAAGTAAACAAAACAGCTAAAAAAACAACATAATACTTAAAATTTACCTAAAAAATACCTTTTAAGTTGGTATGACTGTTTTTTACTCCCAAGGGAGGGAAGTAACACTTCCCTCCCTGTTATTAGCAATGTAAAGTCTACTTACAGTGCAAGTCGTAGATAAAAGATATTTATATTAATACATCGATTAAACAACAATTTCCAGATGGAAGAATTAGTAAATCAAAACAAGGAGAAGAGATTAATTTTATAAAATTCAAAGATTCAGATGACTGATTTGACAAACAATAAAAGATTTGGCAACTGGATGCTGCCAGAGCGAAGTGTAACGCATCCCGCACACTCGATATAGTCACAAATTGTCTCCTTCACATTCACTCTTATCTCTTGATTCCACACAAATAGAAAAAGAGAAAAATCAGCTTCTACTTTGATTGAAATGCTTGTTTCTACATTAGAAGATATAAAAATATGAAATTAATAACTAAAGAAGAGGACAGTACCTGAAAGAAGGCACAGGGAATCCTTGTGCTTGACAAATCATACTGAGCTCGCTGTTCTCTTTAGTACCCGTTAAAATCAGTTTATCTTTTAACGGCAGATTAGGAGATTTCGTACCGGCCGGATCTGACCAAACAAAACAACCAACTTGTGATTCATGCAAAATTAGACCGAACGTTATTATTTACGTAGACATCGTTACCTGAAGGAAGGTACAGGGAAGCCTTGCGACTGACAGATCAAACTGAAATCTTGATCGCGACTGATTACCATGAGAATCAGTCGTTCTTTCGAAGGAAGGTTGGGCGCTTTAGTCCCCGCAGGATCTAATAAGGTATAAAGTTAAAACAAAACTTTTTTATTTTACAGAAAATAATTTGGGAAAGTTTGATTTACCTAAATGTGGGTACAGGAAAGCCTTGAGCGTGACAGACCAAATTGAAAGCTCGACCCTGTTTCATTTCTATTCGGACCCACCTGTCTTTCGAAGGTAAATTCGGAGCTTTCGTTCCGACCGGATCTACAGTTAATGGTAATCAAGAAAAAAAAATAGTTTTCCTTCTCTACACGAAATAAAATGATATATTATTTATATAAATGACATTTACCTGAATGAAGGGACAGGGAAGCCCTGAGCATGGCATATCAAGTTAAAATGTTGATTAACTTTAGCTCCCGACCAAATTCTAGTCTTTTCCAGAGGTAAGTTCGGAGCTTTTGTACCAACAGGATCTGACAAAACAATTATTTATTTTCCTAGAGTCCTACTTCAATCAACTTATTAAATAATAAAAACTATAGTTTCGATGACATCATGTTTACCTGAATCATGGGACAGGGTACCCGTCGACGAGATAAAGACTAAAACTAGCTCCCAACCCCAACCCAACGGCTTCTACCCTAACATCATCCGTTCGCTGTTATTTTATACCACAATTAAATTGTGTTCACAAATTATTAATCCATTAAATTAACAAACATATTTTTGTTTTTAAACTGAAATATCAAACCACAATAACAAATGTTCAATCTAGGCTGCGGCCTGCAGTGCATCTCATGAGAAGGCTCGGGCAAAATCACTCAAAACCGAGAAAAACCTAAAGTAACAAATTCAACTTAATACACTGATACATCTTCTTCAGTACAATACACCCTAGAGACTGACTTGATGCATCTTCTTCAGCACAATACACCCTAGAGACTAACTTGATGCATCTTCTTCAGCACAATACACCCTAGAGACTAACTTGATGCATCTCACAATACACCCTAGAGACTAACTTGATGCATCTTCTTCAGCACAATACACCCTAGAGACTAACTTGATGCATCTTCTTCAGTACAATACACCCTAGAGACTAACTTGATGCATCTTCTTTGGCACTATTATTCCCAGTAGGTTTATCCCCAGGACTTCCAATAGGAACGTAGAACCTCAAATAACCAAGAGAACGTGACGTTTAACCCAAACTCAGAGAAACGATACAAACTGTTTCCCTTGAACATTCTAGTGTGCGATACAGAAACTTGTCACAATTCAATACTTTGTTAAGGGGTTACGACAATCAAATTATTTCGCAATAATTTTGATAGGTATACAAAATATTTTTAATATATTTTTACAACTCTTTTGACTTTTGATAAAAAATAAAAAAAGGGAGTGTGGTGGACAAAAGGGCTTGCAATGACTGAAATATTATCAATACTATTATATAGTAAAATAAAATATATAAATTGAATGATAAGTCTGTGTCGAAGAATGCAGGCTCGATATATATTTATTTTGATTTGAAGCCATCTTCGGCAATTTAAATTATTTCATTGAAATCCGTATTAATTTTTCCCAACATAATGTGGTATTAACGTTTAAAATAGATAAGGGTTCTGGAAAATAAAAAGTCCAGTCTTGCACCATGACTTAATGAGCGAATTTTCAAAGAAATCTGCGTATTATTGGCTTATGATAATAAAATTTTGGTTTAGAATTTAGATGGGTAAAAAAAAATTTTTTTTTTTGGTACACACGTGTACGGGGTACAAAAGTCAAAATAGTATTTACCCTTCAAGATGCACATCGTTGGAAAGCTCTTTAAGAGTACAGAAATTGTTGTTATGTACACTTTAATCATATTTTCATATAAAAGGTAAAATGGAAAAAACATGTTTTTATGCTATTTCTGACCCTAAATGGTCAAAATTTGATCCCTTAATGGACTCCAAACATTCGGGCCAACGAACTCATCCTTCCTTCATTTTAAAATTTGTTTGAAATTTTTAAGTGCATCCTAAGGGGAGATATCGTCTGGAGTGACACATACATAAAAAAAAGTGTTAAATTTTAGGAATCGATTCAGAATGGTCTGAAACGGATTTCCATGAAAAAATTTTTCAAAATGTTTCATTACAAAAATTTTGAAGCCATTGCAATAGCTTAATTTTCTTCAAAAATTCGCTAAAACACCCACAATAAATCAAAATAATTAAGAAATAAAAATAAATTGCGTGGAACGGTTGAAATGTGAATTTTTGGATGACAAGTGTGAACTGTCTTGAGAGTAAATGTTATTTGATAACAGTGTCAACATGAGTAACAAATGCTTCACTTTAAATGAAACAAACTTACAACAATTTTGTAAGCACACATTAAAATAAATAAGTGATAAAGAAATGAATAATGAAATGAGTGTGAGATAAGATGAATGTAGGTATGTTCATTGCGGCATAATGATGCACATTGACGTAACGAAAAATAACAGAAGCAATGAGTGAAGCCTGCGGGGTACCCCACCGTACACGCCCCTACTCATTCTTAATAACATTTAAAATACAGTTGATTCCACTGTATTCCGCTTTCATATATTTATATAATTATTCAAACGATTCAAGAAATTAAAACTTAATGATATAAACGTCATTAAGGTTTCGTTGGTAAAACCAAAAAAGAAGAAACCATTATAGTTTCGTTCTTGTGTCTGTCTGTATGTCAGTCACTCTGTACGGTTCCAATAACTTTTGAACCGAAAGAGATAAAAACATGAAACTTTCCAGTATAAAAGATCTTTTTGACGCGCATACAGGAAAAATATAGCGAACTCAAATTATCAGCTGTTCAAATTCAAAATGGCGGATAATTCACGTCACGCGAAAAAAAATATTTTTCTACAATTTTCAGTGGGGTGTCAAATGAAAGGTATTGAAGAGTAGATTACAAATATATATACCACTTAGGGTTAGTGTTGAATTTTCGGCGCCATTTTGTCAAAAAACATCGACATTTTGCGTGTCCCCCCCCCCCTAAAAATGGTACTTCCGCTGTTACTAAAAATATCAAAAAATATGCAAAATGTGCGGTCAGCTGGGCCATAGAAAAAATAAAATTAGCAATTCGATCTGATTTACTGGAAATCCAAGATGGCTGCTAATTCATGTCACTCGAAAAAAAATATTTTTTTAAAATTTTGTGTGGGGTATCAAATGAAAGGTATTGAAGAGTAGATGACAAA
>KZ651361.1:524835-543281 GCA_001010745.2 Gerris buenoi
AGGGATGTGCCACGCAAGCGTGACACATAGGAACTGTTCCAACACCAGACATTACGTCACAAAGATGTTGGCTCGGCTTATGCCAAGTCCTGCAGCGTTTCCTCTCGTCAGACTCATCAGGGGCCCGACGATGCCCACCCAACTCTGGACCTATACCGGCTCAAGAAGATAAGATATAGGAATTATCAGAGACGAGCGTGCTCTCACACCGCCATTCTTGCTTGGCTGGCAAAAAACACATCTGCAATGTAATACCGTAATTTTGCTCACTGCACAAATTGTATACCATATTGCAGTGAGCAAAATCACGGTATTACATTGCAGATATATATATATATGTATATATTTACGTAAATTTCCATATGTCGTATATTTTGTGAAAAAAAAGTTTTCCCCTGAAAATCTTCAAGATGTAATATCTTAGGAACGGATTGGGCTTGACAGAACGTTGTTCATCCAGGAGTACGGAAGGACACTACTAGCACCAACATCGCTGCACTAGACGGGCTGCGCCGTGCGCCTCACTAGTTTTGTATGAAACCACACTCGAGTGCAATGAAGTGACGATGTCTAAGTACTGAGACAGCGAGGAGGCGAGTATTAACTGCGGAAGAGGAGAAGCCTGGGCGGGACACTGCAGTGTCACGGCTTTACTTCTCTTCATGACGTAGGTCCTGCTTTTATCCACCATGGAAAACTTGGGAAGCGACGAACCCACCGACTCTGTCAAACAACAAACACACCCGAATCTTTCTTCACTCGTCGAGTCGTATCCATCGCCACCGCAAAGGTGACTTAACTAATTACAAATTGATGTAGAAACCGAATGTCAAACATAGGCCCAAACTCAATATTATATTTTTACCATTTAATTCTTCGAAATTAGTTTTGATCATTGTATAAGTTCGACTCCAAACCCGTGGAGAATTTCACTTCGAATAACCGAGCAGATTTCTCCAGTGAGATAAGTTTCAAGGTGCAAGATTTTTCTACCCGTATACAAACAAGAGCATCTATACAGTTGATATCGGGTCGACTCCCAACTGCCGCTAATCTTCGTGAGCCTGCCCAAGTATCATCACATCTGCAGTATAAGGTATCACAGCCAGGAGGTTTATCCGGCTGCACGTAACAATCAAGATTTAACAGGGATCGTTGGCCTGTTTGGATCTGTTCCGGGTATATTGCCAGATGATGGCAACACGGTAGAGATCCCACAGTCTTTATTTTCGTTATTAAGTAAAGAGTAGATTGTTTTTGTTAACGTATATTATGGTTTGACGGTCGTTCCTTATTGCCTGTGTTTGTGCCTAGATCGTAGTTCGTAGGTCTGAGAAGGGGGCCTAGGTGGGTCAGTCAGGTCTAAGCTATCAAATTGTCAAACGCAGTCGCCGGAACATTCCAAATCGATCACACATTTTTTCCATTTTTTGGCCGTCACTAATTTCGAGTGCGGGAATGTATTGTGCGGTACTAATAATTGTGCAGTTGCATCTAAAATTATCCGATTAATTAATTGATTATCGGGCGACGTACAAAGCCCGTGGTGAAGGTCCAGGCTCTCCGAGAGCTGTGGCAGGTATGATGAAAGTTATCAGCTGCGAACAGTCTAAGTAAATCGACTAAATCAATTTCTTTCAAATTGAGAATATAATTTAGCAGATGCAAGTGGTCGTCTACAACCGCGATCGCAATACATAATGAAATAACAACATGAAACCTATTTTTAATATTATAAAAATAAAACCCAAATTAAATCTCAACTTTGTAAATACTCGTATATCTGAAGGCAAAAAGACGGAAACAACACAGAACTAAATAAAATAATAAGTGTCTAACCTGAACCAAGGTACGGGATACGCTTGGGCCGGACAATTGACAGCGATTGGTTGGTCCCGCTCGAAGCTGTAACTCCGCGAATCTTCTTTCGTACCTAGTTTAGGACGAGAACCTCCGACGGGATCTTAAACCCAACAGCAAAAACAAACAACAACTAAATCCGTCTAATCCCGAATAAAATACTTCAAGCATAAATTGGAGAACCAAGCTGGATATTGGGACGGTCCCCATAAAATAAAACGGGAAACAAGAAAAAACAAACAATATCAGACGACAAACTGAGAGCGCAATTGAATTTAACTGAATTTTACCAAAGAGGAGGGGGAGGGGGAGGTAAAACTTGTCTCCCGGAATTTCAAAATGATGGATAATTCACGAATGCTAAAACCTTTTTCCTTGAATTTTACTAAATAAACCCTTCAATAGAACATTTTAATAATAAAATGTTAAAATTTATTATATTTTTTTATAATTTTTCAATTTATAATTTATAATTTTTTGTTATTAGTTTCAATTTCTTATATATTTTTGTAGATCACTGATGAAGCTCATCCTCTGAGCGAAAGCTTTGATGATAATAAATACGTAAAGCAAAACAAACTCGGACTTTCATTCCAACTAATCTCCTTTACTCCTATTAAAAATTATAACTGTCGAGAAGCCCATGGAAATTAATAATTCCAATTAAACTTGTAAATTCTGTTTCTAAAGAAACAGACGATTTTTAAAACGAAATAAATAGAGGAGGATAAACAAGACTGTTACATTTACCTTGACGTAGGCAAAGGAAAGCTCTGTGCAGGACACATAAGCGCCAGATCTTCACCCGAAAACTTTTTGACTCCGCGAGTGTCGTCTTTATTGGTCAGTTTAGGTGCCGTACTTCCAACTGGATCTTTATATAAATACATTTCAAAACAAATCCACTATAGAATCAATTGTAAGCCAGTACCGCATAAATGAACCCAAATGCTAACACGAAGCGTGGTCAACAAATGTAAACAATTCCTTGATTAAACTCACATTTGAATTACAAAACAATTGAAGCATTTCAAATAACCCAAAAAAGGACATTTCAAAAGACAAACAAATATTAAATATAAAGACATGACGTGAAGGTAACCTGAATGTAGGGATGGGGAAGGCCTGAGCGGGGCAGAACAGTCTCGGTTCCTCCCAGGACAGCGTTGAAGCCTCGCAAGCCGTCTTTAGACGGGAACTTGGGTCCCGAACTACCTACAGGTTCTTCAACCCCACACCGCAACACAAGTAAAGACTTGGTGCAACAAACACAACATTCTGTGCTTGTATATAATAAGAATATGTACAGTCAATTCTTAAATCGACCTGTTTGCGGGATTTGATTTGCGCCTTAATTTTACGTAGCTACCCTGCTTACTCACGGACTGCTATATTGAAATAAAATTACCACTTGTAGCTATATTTAAGATGCATCCAGAGAATCTGTGTGGTAAACTTGAATTCTGGCAATATTTTAGATTTCAAGAATTCTGTAATTAAGCAACCTCACTTAATTTTCTAGGAAGAAAGCGAACAACAATCAGTTCATAAAACATTTTAATTTTGTTTTTGCTGTCGCTGTCTTGCTCTAAGCATCTACTGAGTTAGCTTTATATATTTTTAATCGAGTTAAACCAGGAGGAGGTATATGAGCTTTATCAGAAGCAAGACAAAAAGCAAATTGACTTTTTATTTGTTTTAGTACTATTCGCTGGAAATATTCAAATATTTGTAAAACAATGATGCACTTAACTCATGCAATTAACAATAACTCTCGACTTAATATTCGCTGCATTTTTTTTTTGAGACCGTACAACCTGTATTACGGTAAAAGTTAAGAATTGACTGTACATTTTTTTTTAAAGAGGATTGATGTAGTAACCTGAATGTAGGTATGGGGAAGGCCTGAGCAGGACAGAACAGAGTGACCGTTTCCTCCAGAACCGCTTTGAAACTCCTCGAGTCGTCTTTAGACGGGAACTTGGGTCCCGAGCTACCTACCGGCTCTTCAACCCCACACCGTAATATTAGTTGAGATTAATTTCAACAAAAAGAAAAGTAAACATCGTTTTAAAGACTGAGTAACCTGAATGTGGGTATGGGGAAGGCCTGCGCAGGACAGAAAAGTGTCTCCGTCTCACCGTTCAAAGCCTCGAAACTGCGAGAATTATCTTTAGACGGGAACTTAGGTCTCGAACTGCCCACCGGCTCTTTGGTCGCAATTATAACACACCAATCACAACAATAAGCAAATCAAACAAAATAGAAATATAACAAAGAAACGCAACTCTGCATCAGAGAAGATGAATGTTGGGACGAGACAAAAATTAATCTAATTCAAATCTTTCACCACAATAAAAACCCATAAACATTTGAAATGATTTTAACAAATTGTTTGTCAATATAAACAAATAAATATTCATACTCATAGTCGATTTCAACCTCTAGAAGTATAAGGTAGCCAATACACTAAATAACGCTAAAAAAAATGGCTCGGCTACTTATTAGATAATTAACAACATAATAATATACGCAATGACATGGGGTTGACGTCTCACTCCGTCACCAGCATTAATTTTTGCTTCCGCCGGCCACCAGCTCTGAAATGCAATGGAGGACATGTGGTTTGCGATTGCGAGGGAAACACTTGTCAGTCACGAGTGGAAACACGAATGCATACACGGACACGGAGGAGTTTATTTAGAAGTGCAAAGTTTGAAAGGAACAAAACAAGGATTACCTATAGCTGGGCACCGGGAAACCCTGGCCCGGACACACGATGGAGAACGCAGCCCTGAGTTTCGACCTCAAGCTGTTTATATTGTCCATGGAAGGCAACCTGGGCGCCACGCTCCCCACCGGCTCTTCAGTACCACACACAAACAACTCGACACGTTTAATATGATAAAATCGGTACACATGGGTAAAGTACACATTTACTTTATACAACCACGGCTGGGTGGTGCCATGTGGCGAACATTTAATCGGCTGTACCCACCCTATATATTGTTTGTTAACCCTTTTCGGGGAATTTCTTTGTCAAAATTAAGGCAAAGGGACATTTAAGTCCAAACAACTAGGAGTCAAAAGATCATCACTCATCTATGTGTTTGAAGGTGATAATGTCCCTTAGTCTAATTAACTTTTAAGACAAAGCGATATTTACACATCAAAGTAATTTAGGGTAACCGAGTAAACGAGAGCCGAAAAAACAATAATTCACAGCAGGATGTGAGATAAACAATTACACATGGACATAGTATGACGGAGTAACAGGTTCTAAACGGATTACAAACTATAACAATATCAAATATCTCAACAAAGTGAAATGATCGAGTGATAGTGAAGCGACATCAGACAGTGTCTTGTTTGTCATGATATATTATCGCTGGTTGAACATCATTCAGTTTGTTGCGGGGCTTGCGACATGTCTCATTGGTGGAAATGTCATGTTTATAATTCCAAGTCAGGTCGACGATGTAATAAAACTTTACGATGCCAACAACTCATGTCATTGTACAAGGCATGTTGACATTGGCTACCTCTCATCCTGCCGTCTCACAAATAATAAGAACCCGAACCTTGGTTTAGGGACACCCTGCCACATTCATATTAATCCATTAATTAGTCCAGTCAATAAATAGTTGTAGAGAGAAATGGAAGAAACACAATTTTTGACTTTGGGACTTTGTTTGGACTAGTTAGGAGGTAAACATACTAAAAGTCCCCACTCCTAGGAGGTGAGCGGGGGGAGGGGGGGCACGTAGAAGGTCCCTAATTTCGGTTTTTCACTTATATCTCGGGAACTATGCGACCTAGCGATAAGACTATTCTATATAAAATTAAAGCTGACAAAATTTGCCACAAGATTGATTATATTAATTTTTTCGCTAACTCACATAGTTTTTGAGATATCCTAGCTCAAATGTCGCCAATTTTTAAAAAAATCATTTTTGCCTCAGGTTTTTTTCCTTATTTGACTAGCTAACGCTACGGCCCTTCATCCTACAAAATATTTATGAGGAAAAAAGTTATAAAGCATTAAATTTCCTTCAAGAATATGTATAATTTTACTATTTTATCTCTATCCGTTCAAAAGTTAAAGCAATTTTAACTTTATGATTAATTTAGAGATTTTGCAGAAAAACTTAACTTTCGTATTTTTAGCTATACCACATAGTCCAGTCAATATAGGTTTTTTCTTCGGAATAATATTAAGCCACGATTTTTTTTCACAGAGAGCTTTGTTATGTCATTGCAAATAATACCTGAAAAGTCCCCAACTTTTTTATGTACACTTCCCTCTTTTTTTGGGGGGAGGAGGGGGGTAAAATTTGAAGGACTTAAAATCAGCTACCTATGCAAGTGGGGTATCATTTTGTATGCATTTTTTAACGCTGAATCGATTAAAACAAGAATCAAGTCGATACGACCTTTAGTTTGGAAGATATAAGGGGTTTTATGAATAAAAAACTCAAATATTTTAATGTACACCTCCTAAAGTTATCACAAGATATTAATTTTCGATTTTTTCCCCCAGGGGCCTTCCTAAAAGTTGCCAATTGGCTAAAAAATAGTATTGATAAAGTTTTATCTCAAACTGATAACGTTAACTGTGCCTAATGTAGGTTGAAATTTAGCAAAAAAAATGAAAAATGGTAAATACCACTAAATTATAGTAAATCTATAAGTTTTGGCAAAAAAGTGGTGAGAATAAAACTTGAAGGCAACAAAATTTTCTATAAAATAAGACAAGAATCAGGTTTCTAGGATGAATAGGTTTCATTTAATGAAGAAAAAACGGTGATTTTTCCCTAAAAATCGCAGGTTTTTGCTAAATTTCAACCTACATTAGGCACAGTTAACGTTATCAGTTTGAGATAAAACTTTATCAATACTATTTTTTAGCCAATTGGCAACTTTTAGGAAGGCCCCTGGGGGAAAAAATCGAAAATTAATATCTTGTGATAACTTTAGGAGGTGTACATTAAAATATTTGAGTTTTTTATTCATAAAACCCCTTATATCTTCCAAACTAAAGGTCGTATCGACTTGATTCTTGTTTTAATCGATTCAGCGTTAAAAAATGCATACAAAATGATACCCCACTTGCATAGGTAGCTGATTTTAAGTCCTTCAAATTTTACCCCCCTCCTCCCCCCAAAAAAAGAGGGGAGTGTACATAAAAAAGTTGGGGACTTTTCAGGTATTATTTGCAATGACATAACAAAGCTCTCTGTGAAAAAAAATCGTGGCTTAATATTATTCCGAAGAAAAACCCTATATTGACTGGACTATGTGGTATAGCTAAAAATACGAAAGTTAAGTTTTTCTGCAAAATCTCTAAATTAATCATAAAGTTAAAATTGCTTTAACTTTTGAACGGATAGAGATAAAATAGTAAAATTATACATATTCTTGAAGGAAATTTAATGCTTTATAACTTTTTTCCTCATAAATATTTTGTAGGATGAAGGGCCGTAGAGTTAGCTAGTCAAATAAGGAAACAAACCTGAGGCAAAAATGATTTTTTTAAAAATTGGCGACATTTGAGCTAGGATATCTCAAAAACTATGTGAGATAGCGAAAAAATTAATATAATCAATCTTGTGGCAAATTTTGTCAGCTTTAATTTTATATAGAATAGTCTTATCGCTAGGTCGCATAGTTCCCGAGATATAAGTGAAAAACCGAAATTAGGGACCTTCTACGTGCCCCCCCTCCCCCCGCTCACCTCCTAGGAGTGGGGACTTTTAGTATGTTTACCTCCTAACTAGTCCAAACAAAGTCCCAAAGTCAAAAATTGTGTTCCTTCCATTTCCCTCTACACCCCTTTTTGAGCATTCATTGACTGGACTATAATCCCAACCAACAGTCATTTGTAAATAGTAATCTTTTATATAATCGAGTAGTGTCCCGACGACGAAAACTCACCACTAAATGATTTATAACGTTAAAAATTGATGCGCCATAAGCTGGGATCGAACCCGGGGCTCCTGGGTGAAAGCCAGATACTAAACCAATTGCGCCATGCCTATATAACGAATATCGGAGCACAAAACTTCCTACTTAAATGTTTTAATTTTAATTATAACTGCATAAAACTTACTACTTAAACAGTAAATATCTCTTTAAATATCTATTTTAATTATAACTAATTATCTCTCAGCTCTTTTTCTCAACCATATTTATTATTCTGCCCGTTACCGCTGGCCTAACGGCTGGTCGTCATGTAAAATAATTAAAAATAATATCTTAGAATCGAATCAAAGAAAACAAGGAATTTTAAAAAGGGCAAATTTAAGAGAGCAAAGTTAGAAACAATAATAAACAAAAATACAAATTAGCTCTAGGTTCTCTCTCTCAGCGGATCTCAACCGCTTCATTCGTGCGGTTGGCAAATTACCGACGACGTCCCGCGCACCGGCAACCTTAAACATCTTTAAGACAAAACTAAAACTAAACTATCTCATATACGAGTTCATAATTAATTTTGCTAATAATTTTACTTAATAATTAATTTATTCATGATATTATGTTGCTTCGAATTTTCGTGGTTTCATTTAATCATTATCGAACATAATCAAAAGTAACACCTTCCCGACGGGGAATCGAACCGGGTCTCTCACCGTCCGTGTTTATAGTTTTTTTAATCAGGAATTAGATTTTTCCTGGGAAAACTACTTACCTAATCAGACTCGCATTCAAACGGACTGCATTTTAGAATTGTTAATCGAAATCGCCTGACCATTTTCAAGAAATAATTTCTTTTCATATTTTTTTTCAGTTTTGGAGTTGTTACAACTAAATTTAGAGCTAAATCGAATGTTTCTATATCGCCTTGGAGTTTGATGTTTGTAACCAGAGAATCTTTTACCTTCCGTTAAAATGCTGCTAAAATACTCCCTGCAAAGCAATCGATACACATTGGGTTGCAATGTTGCATCGTATCCAACAGTAAAACATATTCGAGGATAAGTTTTTACAGAAATTACGTTGATTACGAGAAGAAAAGAGCGGTGACTCATCTTAATCATTAATAAGATTAAGGAATCTTAACAAGAGCAAACAGAGAGATGTTATGTTCGTACAACTCGTCAACTACCATCAAATATCATCAAATGCAGGTTAATAATCAAAGTTATGGACGTGCAAAGAGTTACCTATACTTAGGTACGGGGAAGCCTTGAGCGGGACAAACCAAGGAGATCTGCCGCTCGCTGTAGATCTTCAAACGGTTCAAATCACTGAGCGACGGCAACTTGGGAGCGACGCTTCCCACCGGCTCTTCACACGCCCCAACAGACATTACATCACACATTTCAAGTATTCAATCAATTAAAGTGATAAAACAACGCTATTTGCCGGAACCTGAAAGTCGGCCAGGGTAAACCTCAAATGCTTCTTAAATATAAATAATAACGCTAAAGGAATCGATCAGTAAAGTAAATCCGAAAAGCTATAACACCCTCTTCGCACAAAACAGCGATCTATAGTCATCAATATTTCGATTAAATAAAAATTGCCATTGAAAAGATTTGACTGCGCATAAGTGAGTTCTTCATTTCAGAGACAAAGGTTATTCGTGAATATGTTCGGGCGTACATATTGATAGGTCAGAACGAATTCCAAACATTTTAGCATTTGCGACAGCTAAATATGTTTTAGAAATTTCATTCTAAATATTTACAAGATGGTGGCCAATAAGACGGGCGAAAAACTTTAAATTTCGCGAGTTAGGAATACATCGCAACACTAGTTATCGATTAGAAGAGGGGTAGGTTTCACAATAAAGTTGTACGTTTTCATTAAAATCGAAGGGCTTTTAGTTAAAGGCAAGTAAAATAAAAATTGCTAATTAGTGTGGCACATAGCTTCCTCGCATCCTATCATGTGCTTTATTGTTATATTAACATTAGCGTTATTGTTGTATTACTTTATTGTTATATTGCTTATTGTCTAAAAACAATTAATAGTTTTAGCGATCTTTAACACTTCATAGCGGTGTCGCTGTTTGTCTCATTGAATAGATGAAGTTTCGATATTTTTCCCGGCCTAAAATTCAAACTTTAAATTTGAAGTTCACGTTTACGTGAGCGTTACGGACGGATAACGTTGTCCAACGAACTCGTCCTGGGCATTGGCAAAATGAACATGTCTACCCAATTTCATCAAAATCTGTCAAGAATTACTCAAGTTCGGACGTTTCAAAATTCGCGGACACACAGACCGACAGACAGACAGACACGAGACCAAAAATGATCCCGATGTGTGAAACGGATTTCTGTCTTGGAATTTTTAAAATCGGAGACATAAAAGTTTTTCGTTCTAAAAAGTGAAGACAATGCTTCAATAAACTGCTTCAGTGAAGCAATAAACTTGGAACGATTCAAGGTACATGGATGATTGAGAAGGAGCTCCAGATAGACTTCTACTAAAGGAAGTTTTTACAACTACCAGCGGTACTACAAGAGCACTGAAGCCATTACAAGTTATCTGTGAGTGTGTAGTGTTATTAAGGTAGTGGTTACCTATATTTGGATACAGGTAAGGCTGGGTCAGCACAGACAGTAAAGAAAGAAAAATCCCCGTGAGACTTAAAGCGATTCAAATCGTCTACACTATTCTTAAAATTAGTATTGTTTTTTGACACTCAGATTGGCCAACCTATGTGAGGGAAGAAATAAAATCCCACAGGCCACCAGGCCTGTGGGAGAGAGGGAAATGCATAATTTGTTTGTCAACAAAAGAAGGTTATTTTACTAGTTCTACAAATCGCGATCTTTTTCCTGATTTTGCCACTTGGATTTTCACTTCTTATTTACGAATATGTTTTGAAATTTAATGAAAGAGTTAATTTCCTTTATAGAATCAAGAAATTTAATGTCGGTAATGAAAAGTTATGAAAAGTGTAGGCTTAAAACTACTTAGACGAAGAATTAATTTACCTGACAGATGTTGAATTGTAATGAAAGAAAGTTTAAGAACCTTTGTTAATTCAGTTGAAGTTTACATTTTAATCTATCAATATTTGAGTACAGTGTGAAAGAAGTAGTTATTATTTTTCGGTAAATAAACAATAAACTCTATTATTGTTATATAACATGGAAAACGATAACGATTACTGAGTTGATTAATTTTCTGTCTAAGTCTTACTTTGTCAGAATAACTTAACAAATTGAAATGACGGGTAGTTACAAACAAAATTCAAAAACCAGTATAATATTTAGTGTATTAGAATTATATTTAAATAACATAAAAAGTGAATAATATGTAAAAGTGAATTCAAGCGGTGGCGTGGAGGTTATAAAGTCTCTTGGAACGGTTACCCTTAGGTCGGCGTCCCTCCACTAGAGACATTTTTATTTGCCTAGTTGGCCCGACCTTCTAAAATTCAAAATCCAACGCTCTCATTGGCTCCTTCTCTATTTTCCCGCGCTGTCAAAAAACAATACTAATTTTAAGAATAGTGTAGCGAAGGCGACTTGGGAGCCACGCGCTGCCCACCGCTTATGATGGAAAAATAAACAAAACCGCTAGAATACTATGATACAAACA
This sequence comes from Gerris buenoi, assembly GCA_001010745.2. NCBI lineage: Eukaryota > Metazoa > Arthropoda > Insecta > Hemiptera > Gerridae > Gerris > Gerris buenoi. Next base: position 536,254 of record KZ651361.1, read on the forward strand.
TTTAGACCCCCGGACACAAGATGGTCCATATAGAGTTGCAATAGCGCACCCTCGCTCACATATCGACCCGATATTAAAACTTATCTTTACCTGTAAGACGGGACAGGGTGAGCCTGAGCAGGACACAGAAGGGACAGACCTCGACCGACTGCAGCCACAAACCCTTGTAAGTTGATGACTGAAGAAAATTTGGGACGGCTGCTGCCCACGGCATCTTCACAACAAGTATCCACATGAAATTGTTTATCTGATAACTCGATGCACAATGATTGTAAACAAGCAAACATATAAATTGTAGAAGCTGCACGTAGGACAGAGTACCACCACCAAGAGTACCGTCCCAAGAGTACCACCACCAAGAGTACCGTCCCAAGAGTACCACCCCGTCTACACACACATCTCACTCCAACACAACTCAGTCTACAAACTTCCATACATCTATATTTTAGTTTCAATAATAATGCAAACTAAACACATTTGTTGTAAAACGATAAAATGCAACACGGTTATTACAACATATATTAGCTGGATTCGTTATTAAAACAAAATGTTTAAATGGTTAATATTACCGATGCTCAAATAGAAGATGAAAAAGAAGAAAACCAATAACAGTTGGTACAATTTTAGAGTTAACAGCCGGCAGGAACTAGAACGCAGCATGTAAGGTATTATCTGACTATTTTATAAACACTTGCAGCGCCTCCGTCTCTTATTAACAAGCCAACAAACTCTGCAGAAAATGTATTAGTTTTCAATGCAAGCTTCTTGATGTTAAGATTTTTGAAATGTATACGTACACATTACACATACCTACTGCTTCCGAGCTTACCGATGGTAACATTGTTCTTTATCGGTTGGTTGATCTGTCGTTAAACACTTGCAAACTACCACGATAACTTAAAAACTACCCGCTTCATTTCATAACAATGTTTATGGTAGGTCACAATTATGTTGGTCCCTTATATGTTAAAATTAATACATACCCATATACTAGATTTTTTAAGGCTGTTTTTGATATGATGTATAATAAAGACTTTTAAAAGCTCGCTCTTGCATCGATGTAAATGTTTTGCATTAGTTTTTGTAAATCGGACTTTGATTAAAACGGACGGTTTGCTCCTAGAGGTCGACCAAGAAGTCATGGAAATCTGAGGAGTGCGCTAGTGTCGTCATGTACAGTCAGTTTTTAATAAAATAGACCACTGTCAAAAAACACAGTGTTGTTCTTTGGATATTAATCCTTTTATTTTTTAAAATTCTATATTTTTTGCTACAGGCAACACTGTACCTGATAAGAAATCACTTCTACTGTACAATAACATCTTTATATTATTATTTATTGATTATTCCTCTTTATTTCTGAGTTTGATTTGTTACTTTTCATTTGCTACCCCTTTATTTGTAGCGTCCTTTGTATTTGGATCATTCCGTGGATTTTTGGATCGTACGAAAATTGTTTAGGACAGTTGTGACTTTAACTCGTACTGTTTAAAAACAAACAAAATAGGAAACCTAACAGATTGGAAACCTTCCTGTTGTTATTTGTGAGATTTGACGTAACTGTGCATGCCATAACAAACTAGAATAGCACCCGACTATACTGACTTCGGCAATACTCGGAAGTTACGACTTTAAACGAAGCTAAGCTTTTAGTTTCTCCCGTGTTCATGACTTCTTGGTCGACCTTTAGTAGTCCGTTACAATGAAGATTTACTGGATCATTTTAGAATGGGATTTTTTGGACAAGACTAAAACCGTGGATAAAAGAAATCAAAGGTCATTTTTAGCTTTAATTTCGAAATATCAATTATACTGCAACCGGTAGGTATATATAAATGAAGTACCTAAATTTTGGAAGGGGGAAGCCTTGTCCTGGACAGAGCATGGTGAGCGGGCTGCCCACCTTGGATTTGAAGCCTCGACTGTCGTCCAGCGAGGGGAACTTCGGAGCCACACTCCCTATCGGCTCTTCACAACCCAACCAACAGTCGAAATATCTTATTAATAAGAATCACGGTGTTCGGTGACGTATTATAGAAAGATGTTGTACCTGAAGGTAGGAAGAGGGAACCCCTGGGCCGGACAGAGTAAAACGAAACCTTTGTCTTGTCTGGCCACGAAGCCCTGCATGTTTATCGTCAGGGAGGAGAACTTGGGCGCCCCGCTACTCATCGGCTCTTCAGTCCAACAAATTCATTACAAACAATTAACTAAATCGTCCAATAATAAACCTGACCAAGTAAGCCAAATAAGGGATGATAAGGTACCCCGACAATAAACCGTCTAAAACCTACTCGTAACTACCTGATTCTTTATTTTATTTACTCAAAAATCTCACAGTCCACATTTTATATTTTGTTTTATAATTAAGTTTATGTTTGTTATTAAGTTTGTTTTTGTTTAATATTCCAATTAAATGTTTTTATTATATATTATGCAGTTCTTGCTTCACCTAAAATGATCAACTAAAACCGTTTATAAATAACTGATTTCGGGCTGGAAAAAATTAAAATCGAGGAGCTGGGGAGTTCCGAAGAAACCCCGTAAAAGTAGCAGAAATTATGAAGAAAACAAATTTAAAATGGATCAGAGCCACTCTGAGAAGACATCAGGCTCTCTAGAGTCCCACCAGCAACGGGGAAAACTCTAACACCTAAAACCATCTGAAAAAGTACAATTGAAACAAAAAAATTAAAGAAGGAGCGACGAACCGTGTCCAAAAAGCGAGCCAGATGAGATACGCCTGCATATAAGGTAGCGAAGCGAATATGACAAATTACCCTCATTTTACAGATCCCGCCAGTTACATCGCTTATTATAAATGTTATAATATATGCATATATATATTTCAAAAGTTGTTTGTAGCCTAAAGTAAACTGGCTAAAACTTAGCACCCTCAAGTAGCTGTAATAAATAGGACTCCACATTTATCTTCTCATTATAATAAACAGATAAAATGTTCAACCTACAATACAACCCGCACAATATTCTTACAAATCTGACCAACCTAATGCAGGGATTAAATTAACGCAGGTATAATAGGGGAACTCACGAGCTATTGTTAAACGTGCTAAACTGTGTTAAATCAGTTAACTTAGTTAAATAATTCTACATATTTACAAATAACTGTTTATATAACTGTTTATTATTATTTAACTCGGCTTTGAGTGAGCTAAATGAAGTTTGTCAGAGTTGTTAAATCGAGTTGAGACGATGGAAGTAGAAAAATATATTGCTCTGATCTAAAAACTTCAAATTGTGTATGCGCGAGCAACTGAAAACACCACCAGCTTTAAATTTAAATTCTAACTTGTCTTCTGGTCAAAGTGCCTCACAATATTCATTTTCAAAAATTTAACTCGTTAAACAAACATCCTGAATACCCCTAAAATCTTGAATATATAGAAAGACAATCTCAGTACAAAGGATCTCATCGATATGCCCCCTTGAAGGGGACGGTGAAAGAAGAAAAATGAGCCCAACAAGTACGAAATACAGAAATGGGCCCCGGTTATATTAGTAAAAAGTAAATGAAATAAGGATAATCAGAATGTGTTTACAATGAATATTTGTGTAAAACACTGGATACTCTCAACACAACAGTTTAATCAAACACTTGATAACATACTTTCATTGACAATCAACAACCCCCCCTCCTTGTTTTTCGTCTCATTCATAAACACTTTCATTGTCAACATAAAACATCACTATATTATCTGTTTTTATTGTTTATCCAAAACAAACTAAACAAATATTACAAATCCAGTTATTATTGAAGCCACGGAAATAAATCAGGTGAAATCTACTCGGCCGCTCTTCACATTACCAAGCTTTGAAATGACATTACATTCCATATTATTTAACAAGAAACACTGCTGCAGTCTGCAGTCCGTCGTCGAGAATATGAAAGGCCAATACATTGTTATTTCTCGAGAGAAAGTTATCTTGAAATGTATTAAATAAAGTTGCCGATTATTTGCCAAGGAGTCTCGACTGTATTTCTCTGCAATGTGTGACAGCGACTCGTCGTTACGCAGCTTTAGTTCATCAAAGTGTTGACATTCACACTGAACCATCAAATTTAAAACAACTGATCGTTTCGCACTGGCACAGCCTCCTTCAGGTAATCTGACGGCTATTGCCAGTGCGAGTTCAAAATTGCAAGTCTATATTTGCCAAAATCTACCCTTGTAAATTTCACCCGCAGTGCCGATAGAATTATAGAATACACTTATTAAGCATCAGGTATAGTAGTCCAGGAAATAAAGACCAACAATAGCTGAATAGGGGTCAAAAGTCCTACAGAAGCGAAATTTTGTATAGATGTAGGGAGAGGTATCTTGAACAACATACTAAAAGTTTAGATGGAAGGGAGGCTTGAAAAAGTGGGGGGAGTGCCGTAAAGGTCCCACTTTTTCGTTTTTTGTGAATAAGTCAAAAACTAAAGCCTCCAGCTAAGACAAGGTGGTTCCAAAATTATTTTTTATAAAATTCTCTTCAAAATAGGTCCTATTCATTATGTTGCTAGGATCAATAGGTGAAGAGATGCAGAGGGGGTATAATATAATATAGAATAATATTCAGTTGGGAAGTATAAACTACACTTATAAAATAAAAGGGCTAATTTATGGTTTTTTGGGTCACTTAATACGAATTTTTAACTTTCATCCCAAAATTCCTCCCGCAACCCCCAAATTTTGTAATGGAACCCCCTAAAAATAGTGTTTTTTTAAAAAAATAAATATATGTGTTTGTTTTTTGAGAAAAATAAATATATATCCGAAAAAAAGACAAAATTTGCAACAAAAACTATTCTTTGGCATTTTTCCCTAGTTCGAACAGGGTGGCGCTGGCGCGTCTCGGAAAATATGCTGCGGTGCTGCTTGTACTTCGTACAAGTGCTTTGTACTTGTACTTAAGTGCTTTTTACTTTGTACTTAAAACTACGCGAATCCCCTTAAACCCTCTTGTCGTTACCATTCGCTCTCCCGTCTTACGAGCACTGAGGCAAATTTTCTGAGACGCTCCAGCGCCACCCTGTTCGACCTAGGCAAAAATACCATAGAATAGTTTTTGTTCCAAATTTTGTCTTCTTTTCGGATATATAATTATTTTCCTAAAAAACAAACACATATATTTATTTATTTATTTTTTTTTTTAAAAAACTATTTTTAGGGGGTTCCATTACATAATTTGGGGGTTGCGGGAGGAATATTGGGATGGAAGTTAAAAATTCGTATTTAGCGACCCAAAAAACCATAAATTAGCCCCCTGATTTTATAAGTGTAGTCTATACTTCCGTATTGTTATTCCGTATGTATCTCTTCACCTATTGATCCTAGCAACATAATGAATAGGACCTTTTTTGTAGAGAATTTTATAAAAAATAATTTTGGAGTCCAACTTGTCTAAGCTGGAGGCTTTAGTTTTTGAGTTATTCACAAAAAACGAAAAAGTGGGACCTTTACGGCCCTCCCCCCACTTTGCCAAGCCTCCCACCCATGTGAACTTTTNCCCTCCACCCACTTTTCCAAGCCTCCCACCCATCTAAACTTTTAGTATGTTGTTCAAGATACCTCTCCCTACATCTATACAAAATTTCACTTCTGTAGGACTTTTTTCCCCTGTCTTTCCTTCGTTGCCTGGACTATAGTAATATAAGATTTGTAAACGTCACCTATATCTGGGTAGAGGGAAGCTTTGGCCGGCACAGATAAGAGATAACTGTCCTCCACGCTGAGTCTTCAGTCGAATCAGATCGTCTGAAGGTAGTTTCGGAGCTACACTCCCCACGGGCTCTTTATAACAACACATCCTCCGCTAAATTATTAATCAAGAATACAGATGGCAGAGCGGTATATAACAACACAGCTGGCATCCTGAACCCGGGATAAGGTACCCTTCATGGAATAGTGACAGTCCAACATTACACTTCTCATTGAGTAGCAAACCACGCGATAATAAAAACAAACAACAAAATTATGTAAAAAAGTAAGTACACGAGCCTTGAGTACACACAAACGGTCCTCAGCCGATTTAACAAATCCGTCCTGCCGTTTCAAAGTATATTATAACATGTTTAATAAGTTTCAAGTAAAACCAACACGTTTAAATACATGTTTGAGGTTGAAACGCGGTAGAACTGTGTACTTCCAAGTCTCCCCACCAACTGTTCACCACGTAATGAGATTTTCACAGGAACAACCTTTTGTCTTACAAAACTGATTCCTTTGATGTTTAAAGAAGTGCAACTGTATTTTTTTTTTTTTTTTTTTTTTAAGGGAGGGGGTTCAGTTTTTGCATTATATAGATGTTAGCCCCGTGTGCGCGATTGCATGATAACAAACTTTGAAGAAGAGCAGCGCAAGTGGAGTTGATATCAATTGAATAAGTGGAGTGTACATTTTAGCATATTTAGATTCTACTATTTTACACTACTAGAAATTAGATTCACTATCCAATATTTTATTGGATTTTGAAGATACCACACACCAAAAAAAAAACTTAAATCGTTTTAAAATCTAAAAAGTTTGGGATAATTTAATGAAACTTGGGGATCCATACCATGTAAAGGGAAGTTTGATTTCATGGAATCGCGCACTAGGGGCGACCACACATTTTACCCACATCCTGTATACGGACAAGCAGTCACATGATTATAAGGTGCAAGCAATGAATCACCACACACGATCTCCATTAGACAGCAAATATTCCATGTACTCAAACATAAGAGTAACCGAAGCCCCACGTTGGTTGTTCATCATCAAACAATTTAAGAAATAGTAAAATCTTGTCAACTGTTGAACAAGTCCATTCACATATTCAACACAGTCAAATATTTATTGAAAATAAAACTCAAAACATTTTTTAATTTAACTCAATCTAATCCTTATTTGATTAAATAGCTTCCAAGCTGATAACAGATAATAATCATTTCATTAACTTCACATCAATGCCCACAAAACTATTTCTTTTATTCACCACAAACCAAACTTCCTTTTTAATAAATATATCTAAAATAAATCATT
>KZ651361.1:543450-579970 GCA_001010745.2 Gerris buenoi
ATATATATATAAAGGAAAAGGTTAAATGAGAAGATAAGATAAATGGATTGATAGATATTAACCATGTATAGATGTTAACCGGACGGAAGGTTACGCAGAGCAGAGTCTCAATAGAGCATATAAGATAGAATCATAACTAAATATATAAATAACTGTACTAGTCTCAATATACATCACACAGTTTAGTCCAACATCTTTTAAATTACATGAAAACAAACTCTCACCCAAAACTCTACAGAGTGCCTCAATCTGTGCAAACAAATTTCTATTCCCAGATCGTAAAACAAAAACCAAATGTCAAAATTTTATAAAATTATACAGGAAACCAAAAATAGCTAATTATAAGTTCAACTTTTAGAGAAAACCAAATACTTAGACCGGGCCTTGATAAGTCCCCATATAAACACCCTCAAACTTATTGAACACCGCCAAAATAAACTAATTATTTTAAATATAATTTATATTTAAAAATAAAAATAAATAAATGATTAATATAAAGCAACTCTATAAACTTACCTCTGAGACTTGGCAACAACACACAGACAGGAGTCCAAGAAAACAACAAATATATTTCTCTAAATATTAACAAATATTTGCCTTCAGCAAAAGAAAATCTCTATAATAGAATAGATTCAACATTAATCTTAACACAAAGAGCCATATTTATTTACTTTTCTTGTAATTCAATTTGATTAAATTAATCGTTATCATTTTTAATTATTAAAACTAATAAAATAATGAAAAAGAGATAAAAACGAGTATGTTTATCGACATGTTATTGAAAAAGGCAGGTTTCGTTAAAATCCAGGGAAAAAGTTTCAAAATTTTAAAAGGTAAAAATCCGTTTGAAAAAATATTTTAAAAACTTTTGTAAAATTCAAGAAAAAAATGTTTGAAAATTCCCGATCACACAAAAAAAACTCGAATCGGGAAATAATCCGGCAGCAGGGGTACCCTATCCCAACATTCAGGCTTCTATATCACTGCTGCAGCATTTTGCTTCAAAAAACACCATTTGTAAATTAACTTGTAAATATGACGCGTATAGTCCGCTATATTTCTTTCCATCACATTTATAGACACAAATAAAACCATAATTTATTTTCCAATTACCCAATCTGGAGGTTCTGTTACCCGTGTTTGTCAAGTATTAAAAATAACATGAAAGTATTAAGGCTACATTAAACAGAACTTATAAAATACAGGCTAAGAGGAAAACCACTGTGTCCAAACACACTGAAAGCGTCTCGTGTGGACAAAACACAGCTGATGCACCACTTGGAAATACTCCGCCCCACTTTACTAGTCAAGTGAGAAATTCATCCGCTTTGAAATTAATTTCAGAACCACCTCCAGAGTGGTAAGAAGAACAAAGCCATATTCAAAACAAACATAAATGTTGCCCATTTTAAAATTATTCTTTTATTTGCAATACAGAAATTGAAAGATCGTGGAAACTTGGCCACATAACTTACTTTAAACTTTACTTGGCTCACTTTAAATACTTGAAATATCAGATAACAAAAGACGGTGAAAGAACTTTAACTGTAATCTACAGACAGGGGTGAACACAATACTCGTATATAAGTTGATTAAATATCTGTAAAGATAGTTTCCACTCGGGGTCATCGGGAGCAACTTAAAGCAACAGCAATATTTAACTTTAAATAGAATTGTGTTTGAAACGTTTTTTTTTTCAACTGTTAAAAAAGGGAATAAAATTAATTAATTAGTAATCTTTTTTTTTTAACAAAAAAACAATGATTATTTTCTGCGCCTTCATAATGATAATTTTTGGGGGTGTATCTGTTGTGGAGGAAAATCCAACGTTTTCTCCATTTATTTCCCAACCTCTTTTAGAGAATAATTTATATTTTAATTTAAAATTAAAAGGGAGAAAAAACCTCGAATTAATTTTCCTTCATAAAAAATAGGAACGGACCTTTGTTAGCAAGTTTTGACTGTTAATCAAATACATATATATATTTAAATAATTAAATAAAAGGGTGTTTTTTTGTAAAATGGCATGATGAAACAAACAAATTAATAATTGGATAAAAAAGTATTTAAAACCTTGCTTACCACCTCCAGTAACTAATAAAACTTAGCAGATGATTCTCTTAAAAACTCCCACAAAATACTGTTAAACCTAAAAATTACTTAGATTATTATTTAATAAGTAAACGTTTGCATGAAATCAATTAGTTTTACTTAGAAGCAAAGATACTCGGAGGTGGTCAGTGTGAGTTTGGTTTCAAACGAACAAAGTTTTAAAATTTCAATAAAACAACATCTCGAGGAAAAATCCAGCAACTGAGTTTTAATTAGGCGGGAAAAGTTGGTGTACGGGGTAAGACAAGGTTTACCTCTAATAAGGCACAAAACATAAACATTTACCATTCATATATATCTCGTATATAGTTTATAATACATCAATTTATTGTTTTATGAATATGCAATTTTCGTTTAATGTACGTTAGGTAAGTTATAATGAGAGAGATAATTGTTATTAAGACGAGTTACCTTGATTAGTGTTATTGACAAACTACAGAGAAATTAGTTGATGCAACCCAACGTGCTTTTACGACAAAGCCTCAGTAACATCTGATGTCTTCTAGCGACAGTTACTACGTTTCCACGTGTTTAAATACGAATTGAATCCTCATTTGGGATTTAACCAGCTAGGTGTTTCCAAGAGTAGTATTCAATACGAAATAAAAAAAAAAATATTTCTTGGTTACTTTTGGTAAAGGTTATAAATAATTTTGTAACCTTTACCTTTTATAACCATGTTTTTTATTACGTATTTTATTACAGTTTCTACAGAAATACGCTAGGTTCGCTCACACTCAGGCTCTGCGCATGTCAGGATTGAGTTTTGGTATTTCCGTGCAACTCGATCCATATGCGATCCCAAAATTTAGTGCATCGTATCGGGATCGGTATCGTATTTAACCCGTATTGAATCTAGGTTTCCACGGACACTTTGGCTCCAAAAACTGTATTCTACCTGTATGAAATATCATGGAAACGTAGAAGTGTGTTTGCAATGCTGCTCATACACGGTACAAGCCTGTCACTCGCTAGTCTTTTCTTATCGCATGTTTTTGGTTTTTTTGGGCACAAAGTTTATTGAATTTAGAGTAGGAGTATTACTGATGGGACGGCTCGAATGCTACAATTTGAATATTAGGTCGTCTATCATTTATCCCGTGTCTCGTCTAGAAATCTGGGCTTTTTTCTTTGGTACGGAAAAGTGCTGGGATTTATCTTAGAGGTTTTTCAAGTAGTTACAAATATTTTTAAAACATTCCAAGTAACTCCAATGAATACCTAATAGCGGCAATTTTGAAACTGCGCTTGAAATTATCGGAAATTATCATACTGATAATAAACAAGCCAGTGATGGATCTAGGGCCTGGCAACAAACTAACAAACTGAATCAGTCTAAACCTTCGAGTTCAGGCGTAGTCAAATCTGTCAGTGTTACAATCTCCCTCTCTTACAACTGAAAATAGTAAATGTTTATGTTTCATCCTGTCCAACATTCACCATAAATCCAACTCATTTTTAACTTCTTTTAATTAATCAACAAATAAAATTCTCACATTTTTTGCTAAAAACTCGACACAATTGCTGAATTTTATCCTACTTATTTTGTGATGGAAAGAAATATTTAAAATTCAAAATAATCCGATATCAAAATTTCTTTTAGCAGATGTGGCGACGACACATCTTACATCGTCCAAAGACAAAAACAGTGGTCTTTACAATGCTGAAACATTGACAACAAAAAATACTTTGATGGAGCAACAAAACAAAAACAAAAAAACTGTGTATTTGTGTGAAAAATGTTTGAAACAAAAATTCATGAAAATCAATGTTCAAAATGTGACGAAAATGATCGAGTTTTCAAAAGCAGAATGAAAATGTTATCGTTAAAAATAAAAAAAAAAATATGAAGAAAAAAAGTAAAAATTAAAATGATATAAAATTAGTTTTAAAAAGAAAAAATGCAGTAAAAATTATTACATTTACTTTGAAATGGATTCAATTTGTGAAAATGGCAAATAATTAAATGTTCTTAAATTTAAAAATATATTTTTAAAAGTTTGAAATTTATAATATTAATAATAGAATTTAATGTATGTAATTTGATTTTGACTTGTTAAATTAAATTTTAATTTTGAAACATTAAAATGTATTTGTCTGTAGTGTGAAGAGTAAGTATGTGTAAATGTCATCGAATAATTATCAAATCTAAATAAAATAAATTAATTCTACTTAAAAAAAACCTGTTCTCGGTACAATTATTACAAACACAATTATTAATAAATTACGGGAAAAAATAAAATAATGTTAAGTAACGGATCAGCAATCAAATCTGTATTTCTTACAAAATTTACTTTTTACGAATTTCTGGTTTTTTTTTTAAATTAATTTAAAGAATGTGAATGTTTCAAACGGAGATCTCGGTGTAACAAAAGAATGATGTAAATACACCCACACATCAAACTTAATTACCAAAATAAAACTTGTTTGTCCGAAACTTCACAACTTTTAACTTTTCGAGTCAGTAATTAATAAGTAATCAATTATGAGAAAAAGAGGTGGTGGGGGAGTTCAGGCGTAGTCAAGTCTNTCAGTTGGATGCCTCGAGTAACGGACAAGTGTATCTGTATGTCGGTGTATCTGTATGTCGGTGTGTCTGTCAGTTGGATGCCTCGAGTAACGGACAAGTGTATCTGTATGTCGGTGTATCTGTATGTCGGTGTGTCTGTCAGTTGGATGCCTCGAGTAACGGACAAGTGTATCTGTATGTCGGTGTATCTGTATGTCGGTGTGTCTGTCAGTTGGATGCCTCGAGTAACGGACAAGTGTATCTGTATGTCGGTGTATCTGTATGTCGGTGTGTCTGTCAGTTGGATGCCTCGAGTAACGGACAAGTGTATCTGTATGTCGGTGTATCTGTATGTCGGTGTGTCTGTCAGTTGGATGCCTCGAGTAACGGACAAGTGTATCTGTATGTCGGTGTGTCTGTCAGTTGGATGCCTCGAGTAACGGACAATCATTTTTGAGGTTTTTTTTATCTACTTGCTTTAATTATTGATAAGTAATTAATTTCGAAGCAATTGTATTGTAAATATGCTGTTTATTTATTTATTTTTTTTACTTTTGGGTTTTAATGCCGTTCGAGCTAATTAGGTTACATTACATCATTGCTCGCAAGCTTGGATCGTCTCCACACAACAACATACTTGTAAACAAGACGCGTGCAAACACAAACAAACAGTTGAACGTAAATTATTTGAACGATCAATTTATAAATTGGAACAAATTAATTTCTTTTAAAGGCAAAATAAAAGGATCAGTTTCGAGTCAGATTGCACACAGAACAGACTTGTACGCGCACATCCAACAGGTATTTTTTTACAAACAAACAAGTCCCCTTGAAATTATAGTTTTACTTCTCCACAGTTTGGTTTTTAAAAGTTACACTTTTGAACTAATTGACTAAATAACTGCGTGGCGCCTAAGAATGACAAAGCACTTATACAAGTGTATCATATGTAACGGATGAGACGGGGGTTAGTGTATTGTAGCATCATGTGTAAACCTTATACTTGGTATTCTCAAAGTAGTATTTATAGTAGTCAATAATCAATTAATTACTAACTCGAAAGCTATTTTAATTTATTTGACCGAGAATAGGTTTTTTTTGTTGCAAAATATGTATAATGTAAACTACTCCACACAGTTGTGTGCGTGAGAGAGTGAGGTGAGGGACTTACCGGTGATGACGAGGCGGCCCTTGGTAGCAGAGAGGCGAGTCTCTCCGGTAAGCCTGTGCTTAGTTCTGCACTGGTAGGACTTGGCTCCGTCCTCCCCTCCCACGTCCTTGATGTGAAGTTCTCCCGAGGGAAGCACCAGGTACTTTCCGTCTTAAACCGACATCGACACAACAGAGTACAATTAGTAAATATACACGTAATAACTTCACACTCGCACCTGTAGAGCCCCGAGTTTCGCTTCCCATGCTGGGGTCCGGATATCTGACGGTGGCAACTTGCTTCAAGCCTCCAGATGCTCCCCACACTGGAATCCGAAACTAGGAGCCTACATCAGAGGTCAACCTCGAAACACCTCAACCGATCAAAAAGTTAATTATAATTTAAGTATATCACTTGTCGGCACTCACTCAGTTCGGTGGCCAGATTGTGACTTTAGAACTACTCATGAACTCTTCTACTTAAAAATTAGACTAAGGGATATAGAATATAGATCCTCCTGAATCTAGAAATAATAATAACCCTTAAGGCGAAGATACACAATACACATGCCGTCAAATTGGGGAAGTAGCTTGCATGCCAAAAGAGGGTATTAACCAGTAAACTGGCATACCAAGGATTTTTATTGTACATATTTATCTGCTTGCTTGCCAGCTACAGGCATGCCATTTAACACATCCACATGCCAGTAGCTTGCACGTGTAAGTAGCTGGCATGTTTTGTTCAAGCTACAAGTATGTGTATCTCCGTATGTAGTCTAATCGGCTTTTTTTTACAAAGGGAAATTTAGTCCAAAGTACTTTGGGACAAAGGGACAGCACACTTTAGTATATAAGAGGGACAGCACACTTTAGTATATAAAAGGGACAGCACACTTTAGTATATAAAAGTGATCCCTTCGTCTTAATAGTTAATTAGACCGAGTGATCACTGCTCTTTTCCCCAAAGTACATTGGACTAAATATCCCCAAGTTCCTATACTTATGAGGAGTACTCCGACTAAAAATTTTTACCTCATGTCTTCTCTTTTACTTTGGTACTCCCTGTCAGGAGGGAACGTTTAGTATTTTAGTATACCACTAAAGTGAGTGCCGACTGTTAATTCCTTCATCGGAGCTAGTGATGATTAGAAAGGTGCGTCGATTTAGGTACAAGGTTCTGCATCAAGCATAAGAGCTTGCAGGGACTGTTAAATCATCATATCGTCAATATTCTAATAATGACAACGATACCAGTTGAAGAATAATTCTTACTAATTCGCACCTTTTGTGCTCGCCATTTTTGATTACTTGTTAATGGATTATAAAGGTGAGTAAAATTAACAATTGGTTAATTTAAAATAGGTAATATTTCACCCATTACGGGCTTCATCAGATCTCGAGCTCTTTATTATGTTAGAAGTTGATAAATTCGTATTTTTTTTTAACATTTTAATAATTATACATTTAAATAATGAAACGTGATGCTCAAATGATCTGTGTGCCGCTGGCCCGATACACATTATCTACCTTTCAGCCTTGTTCATAAACCCACGCACTTTTCTAATGCTTAATAATTGTGCTTAATTACACCCACTCTCTCTCACATACACATAACAATGTATTATTAATAAATAAATAATTTTCGTAATTTCTCCACTTTTCTCTCTAAATTATTAAATATTATGAGTTGAAATTGAATAGTAAACGTAATATAATTAAAACAAATCATACAAGCAAACATAAAAGTGGAAAAAACTACGATAATTATTCAATACATATATAACGATATAAATTGCTAAACAAAAGAACCGACCTGATTCGACCAATCACAGTTGAATAGCAGTTTGCACTCTAAACATTCCAACTCCAAGTCAATTATTTTGTTTAGCGTATTATTATTTCATCTAATGCTTCCTAACGCTCGACCGGGTTCAACAGTTCCACCCTCACCGGGTCTCATCATCAACAATTGTTGAACCAACTTATAGAAGTGAATTAGATGAAATAATAAAAAATATTTTAGTATTCCTGTAAGTACTGAATCAATTGAACAGTTCACTAACTTTAAGCCGATATAAATTGAAGAAGTTTTATTTCAAAACTTTTTCGGCAAGATAACAAGGAAAAATATGTCTAGATTCAATACTTACGAAAGAAATGGAAATAAATATTTGGTTGAAATAAAAAGAAAAAACATTATGTAACATTATGTAACATTATGTGCATTATGTATAATGGAGGAAAGAAATGCAGTAATGATAAAGCCGTCAATACTCCACACTGACTCCAGTTAGTGTTGCTCTTGTATCAATATTTCTAGATGTACCAATGTACCTAGTCATATGTTTCAACAAACCACAGCAAAGCTTGACGTTAGATTTGAAACCGCACAAACCTGCGACATTTAAATAAACTTGATTGTCCATCATTAGAAACACAAGTACAGATAAAAGTCAAGGCTACATACTGCCCACACTGTAAATACAGGTAGAATAATTAAATTAAACAGGCTAAACTTGGAGCACTTATCGTCGAGAAATATCTATTTACCTTTTAAAACATTACATCTGTGGCGCGATTTCTAGCTCGATATGTTATAGGGTAAGAAATAAGAAATGGGTAGTTGAGTTATTCATGGGCTATTATAATCTACACTTATAATCTAAACGGGAAAGTGATATTAATATCTTGTCGTCTAAACTTCTAAACCATAAAGGTGAAATACAAATTTAGAGCTGAGGCGTTGACGACGCCAACTGAAACTGAAGAGAAGGAAGTGTAAATCAATTTGTTACTTGTTATCTCTTACATTTTTTTTATTGGATTTGTATTGGGAAATAACCCAAGTGGTTGGGAATGGAGATTCTCTGTCACTTTATGACGATGTAGCGCATTAAAATGTTCACTAAACCACAACTTGTCCAGACGGTATGTTTGAAATAGCAGTTGAGTCTCGATAAACAATCCTGTTATAAAATAAATATACTAATAGCCAGTAATTTGCAACAATACATATAAATACATGTAAATAATTCGAACAAACCTTCTCTTGAAAGTAATAATGCATACATGGCTAGAAGAAATAAATCTCGTATGCGTTAATAATACTGTGGTAATAAAGCCAAGAGATGCTACTACATAGTGACACTGCGACCAGAGAATTCTGTTTTAAAACCAACTAATAGACTACATTTATTTTATTTGTTTTCAATACAAGAGAAACAATAACTATTATTGTATGCGGAATTCAGTACAGATAGGAGGACAGTGTGGAGGACAGAGGTTCCCAACTATACAAAACAACTCATAGTTAGACTTACTCCTGATAACATGATGTACTTCAAACTTACCATCTAAACAACATTTCATTTCAACTAACAACTCGTCAACTTGAAATTAACGGCAACCGACAAATCTTAATATCATTATTGCATTTCTTTCCACACAATAAACTTAAAAACTATTACTATACTAAAATAATAAATAAATGAATTGCAAGGAACAAATGAAGGAAGGGAGAAAAATATTTTGGGAGAGGATGAGGAGAAGACGGGAAATGGCCAAATATCAGCTTTACCTAATATTTATTATTTCCGGTCAAAAATGTATCAAGTTAAATATTCGATTCGAATTTGTTTTCAAAAAAATAAACGGGTATTTATTTTAGGTTAGATGCACCGCGAATAGATTTCGGTTAAACTAAAGGGGCTGTCTCGCGACGTAAAGTCTAAACTTTAGAACTACGAGTCGAATTCGAGGTGTACTTGGGCAGTGGAAACATCGTTCGTGGAGGGAACAGTTAAAGAAGTTACTAGTACCGTATTTCTTGTCCGAGGGGAATATTTCGGTTCCGTCCTCCCTTAGCCAAGAAGCGACGTAGACGTAATCGGCGACGAAACTGGGGATGTGGCACTTGAGTATGGCCGAGTTACCCCTGAGCACGGCTTCCTCCATCACGTGGACGCTGTACCGCTGGCTAACAACTGTAAACCACCGAAAACTTCAGACACAACCCCGTACAACACATCAAACACACGTCAGAATCCCTCGCGATCAGGTCCGGTGAGTATCAGTGCAGACACAACTTGAATAAACATGACTTAAAACTAACAAATATAATCACACAAATCCCTAAAAGATTCCTAAAAGCCAAACCACGAGGGGCATCGGAAACTTTGTTTCGAGAAGAACAGGAGAATCAAACTATGAGGAGCTTCCAAAAAAATGTGGCAGCAATCCCAACATATAAAAGGTCACAGCAGCATTTATAAACAGGAGTTTTCTCGGTGGGTTTGCTGAGGAAACTGCGAGCATCCTCAGTCTAAGATTTGGTGTCATTCTCCAGCGTCCCAACATTCTCCTTTAGATGACTCAAGATACTTTCACAGTAAACCCTCCACAAGGAAAACAAACCCAACTAAGTCCATGGAGGGCCTAGGACTAATACAACTACACGGAGTTAGTATAAAGGTCCATGAGTTGTATAAACCTTAGTATTGACATGCGCAACCAGTTAGCCACCAACACATCACCAGCTACCCTTTTATACGGCGATGCAGGATGAACGCTAAGCGTGTAAGGGTCTTCCTGTCTCGAGTAAGGAAAACAAACCTGCCACTTTTATAACCTCACCACCAGATTTTGTCTGGGGTTTGACAATAAACTGATCAAGTTTAATGATGTGAGTTGGTTTCACTAAATCTCATCCGACGAAACAGCAGACAAACTTCAAAATCAATGCAAACCTTCGTCTCTTCTAATCTCAAACTTCACTTAAAGACTCGTCCAAATCACATTCTCGAACGAAATGACAACAAGCAAGTTTACAGACAAGATGAAGGAATTAACTGTTAAGAGGAGCCTATAGCTAAACCACCGTCAAATAAACACGACTAACTGCAATAAGAGAAACAAAACAAACATCAAGTGAAGAGTCAGTACACCAAGGATTAGTCACAAACATTCCGAGATCCGGTATCACGTGGTACTCGTCCACTAATGTTTGTAAATTTACTCAAACATTATAATCTAGAGAGAGAGAAAGAAAAGTTTCCACTCAGTTTATTTCGGAACAGTTTAAAACATTCGGTTAAACTTTTCACAATTAACTGAAAATCCAACTTATAAAAGTTGAAAAAAGTTTAGTGGAATCCAAGCGAGGGTGGGGGTCCGTCCCTTCGTATTTTACTTCGAGCTGACCTTATTAATTTTCTCAACTTCCGGAAGTCAAAGAAGAAATAAGCCCTTTCTTTATATCCATTAAAACATTTAGAATCACGATGTAATTGAAAATGAATTTATATTTATTATAAAAATTATAATTTAAATTGTAGTAAGAGTTTTGATAATATTATCGTTTCAAGGTCTTAAATACAATACTAATCCTAAAATGTATGATAACGTGAGATTTTAAACATTGATAATCTGAAGCAAGTAAACCCTTCGCATCGCAACAGCAAATATCCCGTTTCCCCCGAAGTATCCCCCGTTTTGGGTTCCGAGGTTTTATTTTAATCAGAAAGAATCAAGTTTCGGAAAAAGTTTAATAAGGCACGTGGAACGAAACGCTGACAGTACTGGGTTCGCTTGGCAGAAAGGTGGAGGATGTTGCCGACTGATCTTTACATCCGTCCATGGGTTAAACAGCTCCTGTTTCTGTCCCATAACTTTTCACAACCCAACATAATGGAAAAATCCTATCAAGAATATACTTCTTATTCCGACTTATATGGCTTCAAAGAAATTCAGATTTAATATTGACAAAACATTAATTAATATTAGAACAACTATAAACCGACGAAATATTTGAAGTGAGTTTAAAATACTAAAGTAAAGCAGATATGGGCCAGAAAGGTTACATATAACACAGAAAAAAAAAACAGGAACAGTCGCTAAAAACAGTTTATAAACACGGTCGAACTTTAGTAACTTTCACATACTGTTACAAGGTAGCTAACGAAAGAAAACAATAAGTAGCGTTACAACATAATGAAATCCTTCAGGTTGATAGAGCTGAACACGTGTACAGGTTTGTTCCAACCCCCCTAGTTGTAATCGGATTGTGACTCATTCGAACTTTTCACAAACATTTCAAGAAACCTTACAGTTAGAGAACCTTCCTGTTGACATGTGAGACGAGTGACATTACTGCGCATGTCTTACAAACCGGTCCTTGTTGATGGCAGTGGATCGTCTGGACCGTGCGATCCACAAACGATCCATGTGTAGGTTAGAACAGTTCGAAGTACAGTACGCAATACAATCCAGAGTATGGTCGGAACAAACCTACTACGAGAAGCGAAATCAGTAATAACAAAACAAAACCGTTCTTGGTATCAAGCTGGCCGGTAGTTTACCGAAGTCGTTGTTCATGACGTAGGTGGCGCCGCTGGTGTCGTGCCAAGAAACTATCTCTAGGTGGTCGGAAACGAAGGAGGGGATGTTGCACTTGAATACTGCGCTGTTTCCTCGGATGACGAACACGTCGTATACCTGGGCCTCGTAGTACTGGGTCACCACTGAAACACCACCTCACACCGTCATCCACCTCCTCACAGACAGACATCCTCCGAGAGCATACAAAGTCACGAGAAATGTCAAGTTTCTTACTCGCAAAACAAAGGGAATCTTATTGTTAACGTAGTATGTCAAGCCTTCTTCAGTCCGAAAAGAAGAAGAAAAATCGTGCAGAGAGAAACGGAAAAGAAGACGTAAAAGCGAGGGACATTGAAGAGGTTGCGAAGAGGGAGGCGGCTGCCTAAACTGCTGATTTCAAGACCTGATTCCGAGAGGGAAAACGTAGCCCCTCAACCTCGTTAGACAGACATTGAATAATGAAAAGCGATCAACGGATGATTAGACGCACCGNTAAAAGCGAGGGACATTGAAGAGGTTGCGAAGAGGGAGGCGGCTGCCTAAACTGCTGATTTCAAGACCTGATTCCGAGAGGGAAAACGTAGCCCCTCAACCTCGTTAGACAGACATTGAATAATGAAAAGCGATCAACGGATGATTAGACGCACCGTCTTAGCGGGACTTGAAAGAGACGAGTGATGAATATTCCACTTGGACCGTGGAATAACAGGAACGAGGAGAGGTGGACCCTTCAAGAAACCAAGGGGTGGCTCTTCAACCCGAGATAAAGACACGAGGGGAGGGTGACGAAAAATACATACAGCACTTCTCCGGAGCAAAATAACAAAGGGTACAGAGAGATACTCGAGCATAAAATAACAGGGGAAACCCGACTCGCACAAATCCCCTTCTCAGTCCGACATAGCAGTTCTGTAACCTTATCTCTAGCACTCTACTAAACAAATCTTAATCAATCCTCTAATTAGTTAAATAATCTCCAGCTACAGCTAAAATCCTCAACTGGATAGTGTATAGTGTGTGGCCGTCTCTATAACTAACCGATAACCTTATCTGCAATTCGACCTCACTCCTCATGCCTTCACTTTACTCCGGAAAAACTGGCATTTACTCAAGACAAGATTGCGGGCAATAAGTTATTCCGAACGGCATAAATACTACACACAAGTTCCAAGTTCTCATGATGCCGAAAGCTTACCACTTCTGTACACGGGTTTTGCCTCCCTACCAACAAACCGACTATCAGTGGCCTTCCACGTAGCCGAAACTCGCATAAACCAATTTCAAATTACCGATCGAAGAAAAACACCGTTTCCTTTAACCATGCAAAACAATATTAAACAATTTTTTTAATTCTAATTTAATTTTATGGGAAAATTTCGATTTAAGTTGCAATAAAAAGGTTTGCAGAGTCGTGGCATGGATATTAGAGTCACTGTTGGGGTCGCAACAGTGAAATCTCTCACAAGTCCCTGAATAGTTTAAACTCCCCTCAAAAAATGTAAATCCAAATAAGGGCAAATTTAAGCTGGAACGGAAAACCCGATGCAATGTAAATTATATAGCGAGGAGAAATTAAAACAGCCCACAGAAATATATCAGGACGGTTGCAGGATTGCGGGAGTGACCTCTCCCCTCTCCATTATCATTTATTAAAATAAAATAGCGGCCAACAATCCAATATCGAAACAATTGTCTCCTGCTGAATATATTTTTATGATAAAGTTATAAACGTAAACAATGAGGAACATGACGTAACCAATGGCTTGTTTTTAAATACTAGTTAATTAATTAATCGTTAATTACGTGAAAAGACAGAACTCAATTCATTTCTAATCAAGTTGCTTTATTATCATCCAAACTAATTATCTAGTGACAAAGCAAATCACCCGTATTAATTAATTATATAAATAGTACATTACCAAATAATACACAGTATGTACAGTACACGCTTCATTGTGAGGAGCTCGACCGGCGAACACAATCATTCGACTAATGAATGGACGGAAAACAATGCATTTGACCGAGCGGACCAACTCGATTAAAATATTAATGAATTTCATTTCGTTTGGGTTCTGAAACGAATAAGTTACAATATACTGGTTATACGGGTATGTCACTTAACACGTCAAACAACTTAACGTATGTTGAATCGACCTCCTAACTTAGGTTAATAGTATGGGCCATCATTATTAGGGATACAGGAATTTTACGGGCTAAAAAAGAGCCGTTAAATGATTAGTAGAAAAGAATCTCGGGTCTCTGTCGTTTCTACCGTCGTTTCTTTTTACCGTAGTGTTTAGGGTCTTTGGACATTGCACTTGAGAAGACGTCACCCTCGTCCGTGACCCAGTCGACCACCTCGACGAAATCCGCGACGAAACTGGGAAGCAGGCACTTGAGGACGGCAGCGTTACCTCGCAGCACGAACTCGTCTATCACTCTGGCTTGGTACGCCTGCTGCACCACTGCACCCAACCGAAACACAAATCATGTTAATCTTTGTCCAGTAGACGCAGAAATAAACATACGGCTGTAGGGAGCGCGTGTCTAGGTTGTGCTGTAAACCTACATATCTGATGCCGATAACGCAGTAACAAATACAACACTAAAAGAAAACATGAAAGTGCCGACTGTGCAGTAAGAAGAAATCGTGTCTCGAATGGGAACCTAACAAAATAGAAGAATAAGGACAGAGTTGAACTCGACAGAAAACCAACCACACAACATCGTAAGTCTGTCAAACAAACCTTCAACAAGACTAGTTCATATATGTGTTGGGTGTAGCAATGTGCGGCCAGTAGAACCGAGCTGCTCACTAGCAATGTGCTATGTGCAGTAGAACTGGAACCCCTACAACTCATATCCACTACCCACCGCATTGTCTGTAAAATCACCCACAATTCCACATTAGGAGAATCGATCCGGTTTTAGATGTTTACAAACATGACGACGTGCAAATTCGAGCTTCCTCGTACGACCACGAGAAACTCCTTCGCCTCCAACAATATCGAGTCGAGCATTATAGTTACCGGACTCTTAAACAAAACCCTAATCACCTGTTTAATTTAACACGTTAACTAACAAAATTAGCAGCGGTATACCCCAAATACTCGTAATTAAAGTAAAATCATTACTGTGATTGCTTTTAACAGAGGATATTAAAATAAGTAATAACTGAAATTAGGATTTAAATGCTGAAAATATCTGGCAAATTATTTGTTATTATTCGGTTTTACTTGCAACTAAATAATAGTAAAACGAAGAAATCTTTTAACCCAGATGCCGCAGTGCTTTGTATCGTCTACTCTATAAGCTTTAAAGTCCATTACCACCTAAATCCCACTTTTACTGTGAAAACCTTGCTTGGAATCTGAGCAGTTACAAGGAAGTTGTCTCTGGTAACAATCCGAATTCCGTTATGTTCTAGAGAAAACCGTTGCTTCTGAATTTGGCATTTTAGGTAAAGGATCGAGTTCGAAAGGGGATAGAACTCGGTAGCGATGACGTTATAGAACGGACACCAAGTGGAGGACAGTCTGTCGGTCGTACCGTATTCCTTGTTCGGGAAGTAAGTGGCTCCGGTGCTGTCGATCCAGTTTACCACGTNGAACCGAGCTGCTCACTAGCAATGTGCTATGTGCAGTAGAACTGGAACCCCTACAACTCATATCCACTACCCACCGCATTGTCTGTAAAATCACCCACAATTCCACATTAGGAGAATCGATCCGGTTTTAGATGTTTACAAACATGACGACGTGCAAATTCGAGCTTCCTCGTACGACCACGAGAAACTCCTTCGCCTCCAACAATATCGAGTCGAGCATTATAGTTACCGGACTCTTAAACAAAACCCTAATCACCTGTTTAATTTAACACGTTAACTAACAAAATTAGCAGCGGTATACCCCAAATACTCGTAATTAAAGTAAAATCATTACTGTGATTGCTTTTAACAGAGGATATTAAAATAAGTAATAACTGAAATTAGGATTTAAATGCTGAAAATATCTGGCAAATTATTTGTTATTATTCGGTTTTACTTGCAACTAAATAATAGTAAAACGAAGAAATCTTTTAACCCAGATGCCGCAGTGCTTTGTATCGTCTACTCTATAAGCTTTAAAGTCCATTACCACCTAAATCCCACTTTTACTGTGAAAACCTTGCTTGGAATCTGAGCAGTTACAAGGAAGTTGTCTCTGGTAACAATCCGAATTCCGTTATGTTCTAGAGAAAACCGTTGCTTCTGAATTTGGCATTTTAGGTAAAGGATCGAGTTCGAAAGGGGATAGAACTCGGTAGCGATGACGTTATAGAACGGACACCAAGTGGAGGACAGTCTGTCGGTCGTACCGTATTCCTTGTTCGGGAAGTAAGTGGCTCCGGTGCTGTCGATCCAGTTTACCACGTAGACGAAGTCGGCCACGAAGCTCGGGATCTCGCACTTCATTATCGCACTGTTACCTCTGATAACATACTCGTTATCGGCTTCCGCTTCGTAACCCTGGGAGACCACTGTAAAATCACCCACAATTCCACATTAGGAGAATCGATCCGGTTTTAGATGTTTACAAACATGACGACGTGCAGATTCGAGCTTCCTCGTACGACCACGAGAAACTCCTTCACCTCCAACACTATCGAGTCGAGCATTATAGTTACCGAACTCAAACAAAACCTTAATCACCTGTTTAATTTAACACGTTAACTAACAAAATTAGCAGCGGCATAACTCGAGAATTCGACATCCCATCTTATCAACAGCGAACCTTATCGACATTTACATTGAACTTCCATTGGAAAAACAAATGAACCACGCTTAAAAAAAGAAAGATACAACGCAACCAAAATTACCTCGATACTTATTTGATTTCAAGAATAAAAGTGGCGGGTAAAAGACATACGGGTAAGATGTGGACACCGGATGACATAGTTTCGCAAGCTTTACTTGATACAGTACAACTGTACTCTACTCGCCTTCCTCGCAGACCTCACACAATCACACGATAACACACGCCTACATCAGTACACAATGCTAACTAATCCCCAAACAGTATAATATCACTCAAATGTCTTGTATGTCAAATCTAGCACCCGACTATCTGATTAGAGAAAATAAAAATATATATATTATATATATAGGGGATATTCAGGTACCGTTTGTGAAAAGAATAAAATTTTAACGGGATCGCAGGCCATTGTGAGGTACACAAGGAATGTTATGTGAGACGGATCGCGTACGTCGGTCGTACCGAGCTGTTGGTGACGGGAGCGCAGCGAGAACTCCTCGCCGTCGTCCGATATCCAGGCGTCCACGGACACGAAGTCTGCCACGAAGCTGGGGATCTTACACTTCATCACTGCGCTGTTCCCCCGGATAACGTACTCGTTCTCCGCCTCCGTCAAATAGTTCTGAGACACCACTGTCGTCGCAAATAAATTCACAGTTAAAAAACCTATACTAGTCAAGTGATTACTAAGAAAAAAAAAACCTTTTTAGGATTAAAACAAGAATATATGTATATATTTGACGAATTAGCGTGATTAATAAGCGCGTTGGCGTACCGCGAAGTAATAGAATGCACCCTCTTTAGATACTTTGTGTAATCCCTAACAATGACCCAAACTTACACGCCACAGAGACTAACGCCTAAATACTACGCCTATACTAAAATAGTTTCACTGATTTTTGGCTGATTATTTAGGAAAAAGGATTCGAAAAAAAGCGTGGAAACATTTGCTGGCTTAGAGGACAGTTCGGTGGCTCGGTTGTACCGTATTTATCGTTTTGGTTGGCGGAAGGTTTATAGACGTTGCCGTCCTGGTCGAGCCAGGCCTCCACGTAGACGAAATCAGCCACGAACGAGGGGATGCTGCACTTGAGCACGGCCGTGTTACCTCGGATCACGTACTCGTTGAGGATCTCCGTCTCGTACAGCTGGTTCACCACTAGAAACATATTCACTGTCTTCACAACGTAGAACTTGTTTTGCAAACGTTCGGATTGCTCCCAAGTAGACCGTCAGACGCAGTGCGAGAGTAAGGTAACCTCCTCTTCACATATTATAGACTCACTCTCGCCGCACACAAGGTAACTCTCACTTCACGAGACAATTTGAAGGTTCCACTATTTTATAAACGAGAACGAAAATAAGAACAAATCTGCACTGAATCTATGTGAAAATAACAAACAACCTATAGACAAACGCATTTGACCTTTATACGAATAAATGTTATACGTATTCAAGTGTACCGTCAAGAAGTACTCTTTATCTCTTGTTACCAAACACAAACCAACACGGAGATAAATCATCCTGTAAAATAGATAAACCACCACTACCTACAACGAAAAATAAAACAAAAACTAACACGTCTAACTAAATCTTCTTACACTGCGTCACAATCAAACAGCGAACTTGTATCCATCGAGAGTAACACGCAAAGCATCGCTAACAAGGCCGTATCCATCGAGAGTAACACGCAAATCATCGCTAACAAGACCGTATCCATAGAGAGTAACACGCACAGCGTCGCTAACAAGACCGTATCCATCGAGAGTAACACGCAAATCATCGCTAACAAGGCCGTATCCATCGAGAGTAACACGCACAGCGTCGCTAACAAGACCGTATCCATCGAGAGTAACACGCAAATCATCGCTAACAAGGCCGTATCCATCGAGAGTAACACGCACAGCGTCGCTAACAAGACCGTATCCATCGAGAGTAACACGCAAAGCATCGCTAACAAGGCCGTATCCATCGAGAGTAACACGCACAGCGTCGCTAACAAGGCCGTATCCATCGAGAGTAACACGCAAAGCATCGCTAACAAGGCCGTATCCATCGAGAGTAACACGCACAGCGTCGCTAACAAGGCCGTATCCATCGAGAGTAACACGCACAGCGTCGCTAACAAGGCCGTATCCATCGAGAGTAACACGCAAAGCATCGCTAACAAGGCCGTATCCATCGAGAGTAACACGCACAGCGTCGCTAACAAGGCCGTATCCATCGAGAGTAACACGCACAGCGTCGCTAACAAGGCCGTATCCATCGAGAGTAACACGCACAGCGTCGCTAACAAGACCGTATCCATCGAGAGTAACACGCACAGCGTCGCTAACAAGGCCGTATCCATCGAGAGTAACACGCACAGCATCGCTAACAAGGCCGTATCCATCGAGAGTAACACGCACAGCATCGCTAACAAGGCCGTATCCATCGAGAGTAACACGCACAGCATCGCTAACAAGGCCGTATCCATCGAGAGTAACACGCACAGCATCGCTAACAAGGCCGTATCCATCGAGAGTAACACGCACAGCGTCGCTAACAAGGCCGTATCCATCGAGAGTAACACGCACAGCGTCGCTAACAAGACCGTATCCATCGAGAGTAACACGCACAGCGTCGCTAACAAGGCCGTATCCATCGAGAGTAACACGCACAGCATCGCTAACAAGGCCGTATCCATCGAGAGTAACACGCACAGCGTCGCTAACAAGACCGTATCCAGAAAACCGTTCCTATACCCTCACTAGACACCTTCTACCGAGTCATATAAGGTGCAAGCCTAATTAAAAATCTAAATGCTTCATCATTAGACACTAACAATTCTACGAGTACTTACATAACAGTGTCTACAAATATCTAAAATATTACTTTAGAAATCCACACGAGTATCCAAAATCCCGGTTAAACATGACTTTTTTCAATTTTTTAAAAATACATTAATTAATTAAGAGGCCACCAAAAAAGTTTTATACATTAGAAGAATTCAATGTAAGATCAATGTTATCCGAACATTAAGTATAGGAAATGACGTGTGCGCGTGCATGTGCTGCGTTACGGTATTAATAATAATACTGATATTAAGGCCGGAGGGGAGGCTTCATCTCACAGCGTAAACATTCATTAACCTCCATCTTTCATCCGATTAAAAGTATTTTCTCGGATAAAATCTTTTACGAAAAAATTACTTGTTGCCGATAATTTGTCCGACGCTAAAAATACCAAACAGATCCGAGAATATACTTATCCTTCTGACGAGTATTAATGATAATAATTATTCGACTACGTTACGCAGGCTGTGGTTTGATATTTCTCGAGTAGTCAGCCTGTACCAACTTTCTTCGGTTATGGAAAATTCCGGTTAATGAATCTTTACGAGCCAGAAAATCTGAGAGGAGGAGCGTGGATAATACAAAGTGGGGAAACACGGTGTTCCGTGGGACAGGAGCTAACCGTAGTGCTGGGACGGCGTGAAGTGGGAGCCGTCGGAAGCGAACCAGGACTCCACGTGGACGAAGTCCGCGACGAACGAGGGGATGCTGCACTTCATCACGGCCGTGTTACCTCGGATCACGTACTCGTCTAGGATGTCCAGGTCGTAGAACTGATTCACCACTGCACCGACAAAATGCATATTAGATCAGCCGACTTGGACGTAACACATGGGATTCTTGAAACGGGAATACAAGGACGTGGTGACGGCCGAGACGTCCTGAGGAGCGCGAACCATCTCAATAATAACTAACTCGCGTTAACCACCCAAACTCACTTTAATATTTCATTTAGTCAGCTGATTACTAAATTTCAGGGACTAATGTTTAACAAAAACCTGTCACACTACTGGCTTAACCATTCATGTTGGCCCGTTAAAGTAATAGAGACGGATCGCGTACGTCGGTCGTACCGAGCTGTTGGTGACGGGAGCGCAGCGAGAACTCCTCGCCGTCGTCCGATATCCAGGCGTCCACGGACACGAAGTCAGCCACGAAGCTGGGGATCTTACACTTCATCACTGCGCTGTTCCCCCGGATAACGTACTCGTTCTCCGCCTCCGTCAAATAGTTCTGAGACACCACTGTCGTCGCAAATAAATTCACAGTTAAAAAACCTATACTAGTCAAGTGATTACTAAGAAAAAAAAAACCTTTTTAGGATTAAAACAAGAATATATGTATATATTTGACGAATTAGCGTGATTAATAAGCGCGTTGGCGTACCGCGAAGTAATAGAATGCACCCTCTTTAGATACTTTGTGTAATCCCTAACAATGACCCAAACTTACACGCCACAGAGACTAACGCCTAAATACTACGCCTATACTAAAATAGTTTCACTGATTTTTGGCTGATTATTTAGGAAAAAGGATTCGAAAAAAAGCGTGGAAACATTTGCTGGCTTAGAGGACAGTTCGGTGGCTCGGTTGTACCGTATTTATCGTTTTGGTTGGCGGAAGGTTTATAGACGTTGCCGTCCTGGTCGAGCCAGGCCTCCACGTAGACGAAATCAGCCACGAACGAGGGGATGCTGCACTTGAGCACGGCCGTGTTACCTCGGATCACGTACTCGTTGAGGATCTCCGTCTCGTACAGCTGGTTCACCACTAGAAACATATTCACTGTCTTCACAACGTAGAACTTGTTTTGCAAACGTTCGGATTGCTCCCAAGTAGACCGTCAGACGCAGTGCGAGAGTAAGGTAANAAAACAAGAAATTGATTAGGCACGAGTGCATGAGATCCGCTAAAACCTTCCAATAATAAATAAAATTTATAAAAACTAAAACTACAGATAAAGTAGATAAACTGGTGTAGGTGATAGTTTGTCTGTTTGTGGTGTGAACTAAATATTTCAACTTGTTTTCTTATATTAATATTAAAAATTGAAAATTCAAATTATTCCGTGCGACGGAATACCACCGGAAACCCCCCGATTAATCCGCAAATTCGACGTCTAACTTACTTAAAAAATAACAATGGAATTTGACGTAAATTGCTGATTTAAGACCAATATAGGTGAGAAATTAAGGAGAGATGGGATTGCAAGATTTGTTTTGATGAGATCGTCGGTGGTTACCGTAGCTGTTGGAGTGTTTCAAGACGTTGCCGTCGGACGAGATCCAAGCCTCCACGTGAACGAAATCTGCCACGAAGGAGGGGATGCTACACTTCATGACGGCCGAGTTACCGCGGATAACGTACTCGTCCAGAATACCCGTCTCGTAGTGTTGCTTCACCACTGTTCCACCCCAACAAAATATTATTTGGTTTTACAAAATTATAATAAGGGCAAGTGAGCGGACTTGGGCGTGTTGTAAAATATTCAATTACTTATTGTGCGGTTAATCCACTAAATAATTCTACGTTTTCCCATACTTTCTGCAAATAAAAAAATTCCGTGGAACATAAGTTGAGAAACCAACTACAAACATTCGGGCACTTTGAACATGTAATATTCAACTGAATGTTGAGAAATAAAAGAGAACTCCTCTACGCTGCGATACTCCGAACCTTGCAATGTACCATTTCAACTTCAAACTACTCTCGACCGATTTGAAACATTTTATTTTTGCAGATATCAAATATAAATAAGTAAAGGTGAGTGTGAACCCGGCGAGACTTGCATGGGACCAGCCCAAGATGGTAGAATTGAATCTTTCATTTCATCTTGGGACCAGCCGACTTCAGTCGGGTTAAAGTAGTTCAAATCGATTCTCGGTTCTTACAGAAACTATTATAACGCTACAAAGTATTCTATTGTCATCGCATTTCCCTGAAACCGTTAACAAAACACGAACGGGTTAACAACTTGAATAACTATCTTCTAATGCCCGTTCCACGAAAGTAAGATATTATTTATTTGCTATAACTCGAACCGTTTTAAGTAAATCATGTTTTTTATGTTTGTTTTTTTTTTAAATTCAAAATACAGTACACATTGTGATTATGAGAAAAAATAACATTTATAGTCGTATATATCTCGAAAACGGGTTTTAATTATAGCAAAAAAACGTCGGAAGAAACTCGAGCCAAAATAATACGAGTTGAATTATCCAAGCTGATTATAATTTTAATTAATTAGTTCGGAAGACGAAGCCTTGTAAAGTCGGATTTCCGAGTAAACCCTACTTCCGCAAACAAACCGATATTATTATATCTGTTATTAGGATTAATAACAGATAGAATAATAACTTATTACGCTGAGACCGTTTCTTCAAAATGACCTCCACCGACGCTACGACGCCAACATCTCACTTACCTACTTTAATTGTTGTAAGAATTTCGGCCACAAATACAATTTAAAACGTACACTCGAGCAGGCAACGGACCGCAAGAATTTTCGATTAAATAATAAGGAAATGTTTACAGTTTTAACGTATAGAAAGGTTTTGTAAGGTTTAATCGTTTTCTAGTTCTAGTGAAATAAATAAATACCAAGTCCGATAACATACCGACATTCGAACACCCTAGTTAAAAACTGAGAGGAAGAACTACGGCAATGAATCCAGAGAAAGACGAAGAAGGTTGCTGCGGAGGGACCGAGGCACGTAGCTGGGAAAGTTCAACAGATTGGAGGTAAGTGCAGAGTGGCTAAGTTAGTGGACTTGATAACGATACTTATCTAGGGGCTTCACTCAGCTGTCGACTTGCCTCGAGTTCTGACCTCTTCCAGGCAACAAGTCCCATCTCTCAGACAGCAACTTGAACCAGATCGTGTTCTAACAAACAAACCACCTCACAGAAACACCTCCAATCAGAAACATAACCCTTCTAATTACAATGTCTTTAAACATCCAACCTAGAACCAAGAAGAACCCAGAAGAAAACTGAACAACGATCAGAATAAATTTCCTCACTATCGCAAGACAAACTCACTCGGCCTCGTGTTTTCAATTTCCTACTTGTTACTGGTTTATTTGCATAATTTAAATGGTTATCGGACGTTTTATTGAAATTCGCAGTAAAAGTAAGAAACAAAAAAATTGCTTAATTCTCACAAAATAATATTTTTATCGGAAAAGGAAATATATTAAATTAGTATTTAAACGGACTGCTCAATTTTATCATTATTATCGTTTTTAACTAAATCATTCAAAATAGTTTTAGAGAAAAACATATTTTCTCTAAAAAGTTTTCAAAGGAAACTACCTCAAATTTAGAGCTAAATTAGTTTCTTAGTTTCACCACGGGTATACGATTTTCTGAACGTATACAGAAAATGTCGTGGAAACGGGAATTAGTTTAACAGGGGTTTACCAGTAACTGCAAGCCTGAAGTGAAGTCTGGGAGAGACGGACGGACTTTATACTTGGGGGTGAAAACAAGACTTAGTAGGTGCTGGCGTGACCAAATTGACAAATAGATTATAACTTCGCCTACAAATGTGGTCGGAAAGAAAATCCCCCTTAGAAGGGGTGAATATGTGGACACAACGCTCAAATATAAACTTAAAAACAAATGTTTGTACTTCGGAACTATGGGTTAAGATAAGGGGAGAAGGGAGGTATCGCATTGGCAAACCCCAAACTGAGAGTTGGGTCAACAAAAAGTTCCAATCAACAAGATTCACGGGAAACAGGCAACAGATATAAAAACACCAAGATAAACTCAATATAAATAGTGGAAACAGAATGTGTAAGAGAAGCCATCTAGTCGACTGGTATTAATATGCGAGTGTGTTCTACTCCACTGTATATCTGCAGAGTTATAGATGAATGAATATCACTGTAAGAAGCCGTAGTTTATTAAGGGCCGTCGTTTGTTACGTTCGTTTCTAGTGCTAGAAATAATGCCACATATCTCATTCAAACACATTTTTTTCATTTCTAATAAAATTACATCTATCTTTTCATAAATATTTGTAAAGCAACTTGCTAATAAAAATATAATCCATTGTTTTTTGTCCCGCGCATTAGATTTATTGTTATTTTGAAACAAATTTGTTCATCATCGATTCTCGTTTACGTATGGAATGCAATATTACTTGATTATTTGTGCAAAAGTAGTCGGTTTGAAACTCGCTTAGGGGGGAAAACTAGAAATCTCTCGTAAAGCTTAACGGAAATGTAAATATAAATAGAGATGGATCAGAACGATTCGAGCCTCAAAGCTTCACTTTGTTTATGAAAGTTCGTATATTAGTTCACTTCAACAGATCAAACAATATAAGGAATTTAATCAATATAATTGGTTTAACGCTTCTCTAAACTAAATATAAGCAGCTCTCTCTCTCTCTCAGGGCGATTTCATTACAAACTATACGAGAATACAATTAACTTTTCATGTCTTAAACATAGAACATAGATGATAAAAATATAAGGAATATATATTCCTTCGTCAAACGATATACAATTTAAATAATATCAGTCACCGCAGTATTAAAATAAAACTAACGTAGATAAATGATCATTTTTTTTCAACATAAACATGTAACGAAATTAACGGTAACCCACTGGGAAGGTAATTTATCATATGTTACAATACAATCATATGATTACAAGTTTAGTTTAGAGATACGATAAACCAATTATATTAAATTCCTTAAAGAGAGAGTCTCAACTATTGAAGTAACTTCACTAGATTATTTCAACCCATTCGCGCATTTTAGGCTCTACCGCCCTTTGAGGTCAGGAAAACAGTAAAATTAAAATTATACTGGTTCTAAGCAAGATATCAAAAATCTAATCACAGGCTTCATTCCTAATTTTAATTCTGCACAATTTGAGCCTTATTTCAACTCTCTACTACAATAAATATCACAACTATTTTAATATAACGAGGTTTATCGTTGTATTGAAATGGCGCCTGTACTATTTATCATAGTAAGTTGAAATAGGGCTCAAATTGTGCAGAATTAAAATTAGGAATGAAGCCTGTGATCAGATGTTTGATACCTTGCTTAGAACCAGTATAATTTTAATTTTACTGTTTTTCCTAACCTCAAAGGGCGGTAGAGCCTTAATATTTAGGGCCGGGGGAGACTCCATTTGATAGAAATTGACAATGATTGCAAAGGATTCAAATAGCCGACATCGCAACCGAGGGAAAAAGTAAGAGGAGCGGGGGAGGCGAAGGTAATTCGATCGGAAGACTTTGAAGGAAGCTCGGATTTGATGGAAGGTATCAGGGTGAAAGCCAACTCGGGGGTTGGAAGGAGATGGTACCGTAGTTCTGACTGGGGACGTAGACGGCCCCGTCTGTAGCGACCCAGGCCTCGACTCTGACGAAGTCCGCTACGAAGCTGGGGATGTTACACTTGATGACAGCGGTGTTGCCTCGGATCACGTACTCGGACACCACCTCCGCCTCGTAGTACTGGCTCACCACTAAAACCCCCAACACTTCGTCTTACAACATCTTCCATCAGGACGCCGTCCTACGGCGTACATTTACATACAGCGTATTAACCTCTAAAAACGGCCGGACATCTCAGTAGCAACTTAAGGCTCTACCGCCCTTTGAAGTTAGAAAAACCATTAAAATGAAAATTGCAATGGTTCTAAGAAAGATATCAAAAATCTAATAGACAAAGAGCTGGCTACATGAAAAATGTTCTCATAAGGTACATGGATAATTTTTATTACAAAATGAACCTTTGGTGCAGACAATCAAAAAAATGCATGTCTGCCACTCCAAAGCGGAGGAGTTAAGGGGGGCGTGCGGGGGTTGCCACCCTTCTCGGGGGGTGGAAATTCCTTTGCACAAAATAACCCCGGGAATCGATAGAGGATCAAATTTTAAGAAAAACATGCAGTATAAAGTTTTTTTGTTAAATTAATATTTTTTGAGTTATTCGTTAAAAAAAAGCGTTCAAAAACGTTTTTTTCAAAGAAAATTGCAAGATTTCGATCGTGAATAACTCAAAAAATATTAATTTAACAAAAAAACTTTATACTGCATTTTTTTCTTAAAATTTGATCCTCTATCGATTCCCGGGGTTATTTTGTGCAAAGAAATTTCCACCCCCCGAGAAGGGTGGCAACCCCCGCAAGCCCCCCTTTACTCCTCCGCTTTGGAGTGGCAGACATGCATTTTTTGATCGTCTACACCAAAGGTTCATTTTATAATAAAAATTATCCATGTACCTTATGAGAACATTTTTCATGTAGCCAGCTCTCTGTCTGTAAGTACAGGCTTCATTCCCAATTCCAATTCTGCTCAATTTGAGCCCTATTTCAACTCCCTACTACAATAAATATAACAACTATTTCAATACAAGAGTTTTATCGTTGTATTGAAATGGCACCTGTACTATTTGTCGTAGGAAGTTGAAATAGGGCTCAGATTGTGTAGAATAGAATTGGGAATGAAGCCTGTACTTTTTGATATCTTGCTTAGAACAAATAACATTTTAATTTTACTGTTTTTTCTAACCTCAAAGGCGGTAGAGCCTTAAAGTTCATAAGGGCTATAGAAAATCTAATACGACTTTGAAATCTTGAAAAACCGATGTTTTTTTTAGGCAAGAGTGGGTAGGAGATGTCGAATCTTTATTGCACCAATAATACTAATATTTGTTTTCTCAAAAACGTCACGGGTGGGTAGTGAGCTTTTAAAGTTGGAATATAACTGCAGAATTAGTTACCCACGGGGAGGAGAAGTGGTCCCAAACGCACCACAGCTCTTCAAAATATTAAACCAAAATGTCAAGTCAAAATATATTAAACCATTTTGTTTTGCAATTATTGTGAGCCAAATTAATGATATTGAAACATTCATTTCTCTAGCAAACATAATATGTGACAATCTGTATAGTTTATGCTACGATATCTAAGGTAAACATCAGACCATATTCTTGTTTCTCAGGGCTTAAGATTCATTTCTCCCTCTCATCGGGTAACGCAGTGTTCCAACTTTAAAAGACCATTCCAACTTTAAAAGACCACAACTCGGCCAATTTTTAAAGATTTTTTTTTCTTTTCCGCATGAGGATATTTNAATTGGAATTGGGAATGAAGCCTGTACTTACAGACAGAGAGCTGGCTACATGAAAAATGTTCTCATAAGGTACATGGATAATTTTTATTATAAAATGAACCTTTGGTGTAGACGATCAAAAAATGCATGTCTGCCACTCCAAAGCGGAGGAGTAAAGGGGGGCTTGCGGGGGTTGCCACCCTTCTCGGGGGGTGGAAATTCCTTTGCACAAAATAACCCCGGGAATCGATAGAGGATCAAATTTTAAGAAAAACATGCAGTATAAAGTTTTTTTGTTAAATTAATATTTTTTGAGTTATTCGTTAAAAAAAAAAAAGCGTTCAAAAACGTTTGTTTTTCAAAGAAAATTGCAAGATTTCGATCGTGAATAACAAAAAAAAATATTAATTTAACAAAAAACTTTATACTGCATTTTTTTCTTAAAATTTGATCCTCTATCGATTCCCGGGGTTATTTTGTGCAAAGAAATTTCCACCCCCCGAGAAGGGTGGCAACCCCCGCAAGCCCCCCTTTACTCCTCCGCTTTGGAGTGGCAGACATGCATTTTTTGATCGTCTACACCAAAGGTTCATTTTATAATAAAAATTATCCATGTACCTTATGAGAACATTTTTCATGTAGCCAGCTCTCTGTCTGTAAGTACAGGCTTCATTCCCAATTCCAATTCTGCACAATTTGAGCCCTATTTCAACTCTCTACTACAATAAATATAACAACTATTTCAATACAAGAGTTTTATCGTTGTATTGAAATGGCACAACAATAAAGTCATAAATCCAATTTATGACTTTAAAGTTGACCTTCGAAAGGCTTTTTTTGTAAAACGTGATACTGCAGACCGTTTGCTGAGTTTTCTAACACGCTGTATATTATATAAATACATTACAGGACCGATACTTAAGACTTGACTACCTAGCAGTTGAGTACCTCTGGTAAAAATTAAATAAAACTATACGAAATGAATAAGGTAATGAATGAATAAGGTAAGTACGGAAGATATGAGTTAAGAGAGACTGAGGCGATGTAGAGGAGGGTTGTCTACATCATGACGACGCGTTACCAACACTCCTTTGCCATCTCCACTTCACTTGTAACACCATACATTACAAACTATCAAATTACCCAACTTCAAGACTTAATTCCTATACAGTAACTTATAAAGCATTTCTTTTTAAACTCCAAAATCAGATCTGAAAACAAAGCGAACCTAGTAACGACCTGACGCCTCCTTAAACTGGATCCACAAATCTCCAAGACCTTCCAACATATCTAACTTCGAATAGATCCCTCCACCAGTTCGAGATTTCCCTGACGGTAAGCGTATAATATAATAAAGGTAGAAACCGGTCTCTGTTAAAATGGACATAGTGACGACAAAGCCGTCTTCCATTTGATATTAGTTCAGTTTAAAGAAAACTCGATACTGGACCGGATTGATAATAAATACCGTTAAGCAACTTTAAAAGAACGTATCGCTTGGACAGTCATCTATTTGTAAAATTCTGAAGCTTAAATAAATCTAAAGATGTCGATTTATAGACACGATTCAAATTATCAATACGTCGGATCAAATTAATAAATAAAACGGCCCGTTTGACACGAGTAAGTTATCGCTTTTACTATTTCAAACAAATCCCAAGAGAAATTTGATTACGACAAATGCTCGGATCGATCTAACACTCCTTAGTACTTGATTCAGCAATGAAAAGAGCGATAAAATCATAAGGGATTTATTAAAGACAAGTTGATTGCAACGCAACAAATATGTATAAGATAGTTTGGCCATTCTAAAGTCGCGAGGAAGAACAGTTACGTCCAAGGATTGGAGTCGACAACTCGAGAAAAAAGAAGTCGACAGGTCAAGGGAGGAATAACAACCAAACATTGTACACTACAACTTAGAAGAGTATTGACTTGACCACGTGGAAATAATAGTTAGGGCAGCCCATCATATAATGTACTGCTCTTATTCCTATCAAAATCTGCCATTTACAATTAAAAAAAATGGCAATACTCACGTTGGGAAACATCGCTTCTAAACTATACACAAATAATCGTTGATGCTAGCACAGTACAAAGCTGGACCGAGCAATCCGTTTCGACCCTCACTCACAAATCAGTGCTTTAAGTATGTAAATTGTTTATCGTCAATCTCCCAGTATTATTTACAATCAAATTGCCACAACAAAAAGCTTCTCCAAACAAATGTTTAGTGTCATTAGGTACTTGAACCGTACAGGTTAACTAACTTACAATTAAATAAATATATAAGAATAAAAGAAAAAATAATTTTGGAATAACAAAGAAAATAATGGTCGGCAATCGTTGAGACTAGATGCAAATCAATACTCTACTAAACTGTAGTGACATGAGGGGAGACGAGGGTACCGTTGTTAGTATTGTGGTCGAGAGTGAGGCCGGTATCGTCCTGCCAGCCCACCACGGTCACGAAGTCTGCCACGAAGGAAGGGATGCTACATTTCAATATGGCCGAGTTGCCACGGATCACGTACTCGTTGTTCACTTCGCTCTGGTACGCCTGCTCCACCACTGCACCCTCCATAAACATACACAGTCACATAACTCCACACGTACTCGCATCCACATATATTATACATCCGTATCGCAATACTGCCCATGTACCACATCCGACCGTTTCGAAATCAGATAAAAGCATCACACAAAATCCAAAATGAAATTCCCGATGTCCGATGTCAATCCACGGTTACAGATTCGTATTGTTACAGAAATATCGGTTTAAGTCATTACTAAAGCGAGGGGGGAAACCCGGATGAAAATGTAACCTGCCGCCCCGAATCTAACGATGATCCAGGGTTTCAAAATAAGCACTAGTCGAGGGAAGAAACGATTTATATGGAACTGGAGTTTAAATCGACAAATCGAAGTTCCGTTGCAGCGCCGGGCTCTATTTTAATCCGTATTCCTCCCTTGTTTTTTCAACGGGATATTAACGACGAAAAACTAATATTAGCAAGGGTACAAAAAGCATTCTTTTTAAAAAATCACTTTGTAAAACCGGCTTAAATTTACAAGGAAAGTCGGAGAAATAAAGGGATTGGTTTAAACCCTCTAGTGAGATATTTGGCCTTTATTATATTACACTGGAAATCATTGAAAAGAAATTCGTCGGGATTGCTATGTGCATCGATCTATTCAAAAAGCGAACAGAAGTATTAGTAGGGGAACCGTTGGTCTGAATATGAGGCAGAGCTGATGTTGACTTGACAGAGGAAGAGAGAGAGGAGCGAGTCTGGTTCCCTGCCTCGGGAGGCTTCCCTTCCCATTCACAGAACACAAGGTAATCGTAGTGCGCATATCACTCTAGCACCATTCGCTTTCCAATAAAATTTCGAGTTAAAGAAATGAGGTTACTTTATCAGGCTTAAGATAAAGAAAAAAGATTATACTTGGTCGAATCTGCTGTGGTACTTTAGCAATAAGCTTTTATCCAATAAGATTCGAACAGTAATAAGGGAGGCAGAGAGATGATAACCCAGCGCCAGGGAAGCCGAGCTCGCAGCACTTTACTTTCTTATTCGATTACAATTTGATAATATTGGATTCTCAAGACATCAAGTCAGTCATTTCAAATGTTTTCTTTGTCTGAAATATTCTACTCGTGCTATTTTAAGGTTATTTACTCGATTCATGTACTGAGGATTTCCAAGACGAGATGTCCAGGGAATAAGATGCCGACAAATCCGGTTAAAATGAATGAATCGAAATAACTTGGAATTTAATTTTTGAGTCTTGCCCGAGGTGGAGAGTAACCATTAAGTGCAGTAAGAAGGGAAAGGATGGCGGAGGGATTGGACGTGGTGTTACCGTATTCCTGGTTGGGCAGGAAGGTCTCCCCCCGGTCTGTATGCCAGGACAGCACTGTGAGGAAGTCTGCGACGAAGGACGGCACCTGACACTTGAGCACGACCGAGTTGCCCTTGATAACGTACTCCTTGCTCGCGTCCGTCTCGTACGACTGAGATACAACTACAACCCAACACCCACATTACTACACTCTCCACACAGCCACACACAACCCATCCAAACATGTTTCTTACCCGGCCACGAGTTCCAAGACAAAAACAAACTAATGTCCTAAACTTACACAACAAATGAACACTCCATGACAAAAAAGTGCAGTGACACTTTTTTATCACAAAAGAGATAAACATCAAACTTTTCAGAGTATAATTCAACGGCCTTGA
This sequence comes from Gerris buenoi, assembly GCA_001010745.2. Lineage (NCBI taxonomy): Eukaryota > Metazoa > Arthropoda > Insecta > Hemiptera > Gerridae > Gerris > Gerris buenoi. The sequence continues at coordinate 575,552 of KZ651361.1, forward strand.
TATAATGTAAAAAAATGTACAACATTATTCTTATTTGAGGTACCGTAAATTAGAAATGGTGCTCCAAACTTAAAAATGCTGTTTTGCCAAGTCTAAGGTAAATGTGACGTATTTCATTGTTTCCGTGTGGTCTTCAAATGTTTAATTTCCGACAATGAACTCCGATTTAAATTGTCCCTATAACACTTTTAGCCGCAATAAACATTTAAGTTTAGATCTCGACTAAATTTCTCTGAAAAACATGAACATGTTCTCATCTAGAATATTTTACACTGGAAATTTCATGAAACTCCTCGACAAAACAGTTTCAATTCCAGCCAAGTTCACAAATAAGAAAAGATATTCGCTTATCAGTCTAAATCTTTACAAAAAAAAGCATTACAATTTATCCAGGTAAAAGAAAAATATATGTATCGGCCTTCTAAAGGAAATCACATTAAAAAATTGATTTCCTTCAGACTTGAGCTTGAATGTCTCAAGGGCGAGAGAATGTTTTTTTTTTAACGTTGGAACCAGTAAAACTTAAACGCAGTAAAACGATATAACGACTAAACAGATAAAAATGCTGCGTCACTCGATCGAAAAACTGCAGAAATATGTTTTTGTGAGATTGGGAGTAAGGAAGTTGAGTCGATACAGAGACAGCAATGAACTGATAACAAAGAGACAGACGAGCTCGGAAATAATCTTCGAATCCTTATCTACCCGCGTCTTTGTTCCTCCCAGCAAATACTTATCTCTCACTTCACAGATATCCCAGACTTTATGAAATCATTTTATGAAGAAATCATATTTTACTCAAAAGCAAACGAGTAAAAATTGCCAAAACATCAAGAACCAAATGCCAAATAGAGCCGTCTTATAAACCTGTTGAATCGTAATAAAAATTAAATATGATTGGTATGCTGAGAAAAAAGAATTCTATATTGTGTCAATGATTAATCGAATGGAGTCGATACCTCAATCAAATGCATAAATACTTTTCATGTCTGGCTCCCTTAACTTTTAACACTAAATGTCTATAAGGCTGCTGCCACCACACTGAAGAAAATAGAGCATTTCTATAGCGAAATAGAGAACTTGTAGTTGAACGCAGACCGACAGGCTGCCATTTAGACTTAAATTAGGGTGTAGGACCACAGGGCTTTTACCTGTATGGGCAAGAACCAAGCGCGTGAACTTTCCAGGTTGTTATATACTATAATTTGCACGGTTAATATTATAAAAATATATTTACAAATACTTCAATCGATATAAAATGAATTTGGAGAATTGAAAGCTAAAAAAGGTAGCCGATTAAAGATATTTGAGCCACTAAGAGTAGAGGAATCAGGTAATTATATATAATTTGAATGGAAGAAAGAATTGTTATTTAGGGACAGTAGGAAGGTAAAGCGAACTGTTCTTTTAGGAGATACCGTATTCTTCGTTCGGTAAGAAGGTTTCTCCGACGTCCGTGTGCCAAGAGACGACGGTGAGGAAATCGGCGACGAAGGAAGGAACGACACACTTGAAAACGGCCGAGTTGCCTCGGATAGCGTACTCCTTGTTCACGTCCACGTCGTACCCCTGAGAAACAACTGAAACCGACAACATCGTACCTGTAATGAGCAGGTAGAGGAGGCTGTGCCACTACAGGTTCGGAACCGAGACTACAACGGAACAGAAGCTCACTGCAAATAGAAGTCAAACCATCCAGTTCAACGGCGACTTAAGCAGACCAACTTTGACAGGTTCGTCAGCACAATGGAAAGAGAACACTTGGACCAACCAACATAACCCACCGGGCAGAGTTACCAAACATTAAACCGAACCACCCTTAGCTTGGCTACGTTCCGTCTCTTTACTGAGTTAGGGGCACAGTTATGCTAACTAGTATTCGTAACCTCAGCTTCAAATTTGTCAGTAAAGTGAGTGAGTATGTTCAGTGCACAGTTAAACGCAATACAAAGCGACACTGGATATGATTGTGGCAACATTTTACAAGGAAGAAGTTAACTACCAAGTAGTTCTTAGAGTCTGTCATATTATTAAATAATGTTAACCTTACATCTAAGTCTAATTTGTTAAGTACCAAGAATTTAGTTACAGAGTATTTCATGTATGTTGCTTACTGAACCCTTTACACAGGTAGTCGCACCTCCCGGTGCTTTGTCCGCACTTATTGAAAATAGTCGAAAGACTAAAACAAACATTTGATTGTTATTTTTATGTAAATTGCGGTTATCCAAGTATAGATTATTTTAATCGAACCACCAGTGAGATGTTTTATTATCACAAGATTTTTATTTTGTTCGATTTCTTGTAGAAGTTGTTCGATTACCACAAGATATCGGTCGATACAATCGATTTCTTGTAGAAGTTGTTCGATTACCACAAGATATCGGTCGATACAATCGATTTCCTGTGGAAGTGAATATTTGTAACATCAAATAAACCCCAGGCTTCTACAACAAAGCAGTTAAAATGCAAGTTAAATTTTACTATTACTAAATTTGCTTAGTCGTTAGGGTAAAATGCGAGGAGTGAATGCGAACCGCCCGCACTGCTCGCATGCTCTGTGTATCAGACAACGTGGTCCCAGTCCCCGTACAGTCACTATTCGCCTTCAAGTTTGCTCCCTAACAATGATGCAAGTTATAGGGATAACATTTTAAGAAATCGGTATCTTTAAATACCTGGAGCAACTGAAAATTTTATTTTTATTTAAAATTACAAATTTTCGCATTTTTAGTGAGGGACGTTGAAGGGTTGTAAAACAAAAATAGGTTTATGCCTCCGTTATTGCATGTAATGGGCTATATTTGGCCTCTCTCCGAGGCGTAGACGTACCTGAGTATAACGACGCAAGTATAAACCCTATTTTGGTTTACAGCTCTTCAAGCACCCACACTATAACAGCGAATCAACTACAAAAGGGGCAACTATTATAAGATAATTAAAAAAATTTCGCTGTTATAGAAATAATGATGACTTCTTCCGTTTAAGCTGAATGTACTTTTGTTTTATTAATTGAGATTTGTTTGCTTAATTATTGCCCAGTATATGTTTGCCACAAGTATCCATAGTCGCTCTGTATCGAGTCCTTTGACAGATATCATACATGTAATTCTAAACTGTTTCCAACACAAAAATAAAACAATTTAAAAATCACTGAGAAACTGATAAATAAATGAGTTGTAGTTGAACTTGTAGCCCGGACAGTGAAAATCTGTGCCGGACAAAACCGTGCAAATCTCGCCGTCACAGCCCGACTTCTCTACCGGCTCTTCACATGCCGTCCACTTCTCCACCGGACCGAACCAATAACTCACGTGCAATCCATTAGTAAACGTCTGATACAACGCAGTCACAAACTTCTACCTTTAAAACTCAACTTTCTTTCTTTTAAATGGATAAAGTTAAACAGTCATAAAACTCAAATAAAGACAAATTGGAACCAAGACTGAGAATAGTTTACTATCTGCAAGGAAGATGTGACTACCTACTTGAAACACTACAAACCATTTCCACACAGTCTCATTCTCTTAACTGCTTATACGTGTCGCGATACCTTAATGTAATCTTCCATTCTGTTAAACAACGCCTAAAACTATAGCAAACAGTGCCTTTTTCAGAAAAAAATCTGGCTGAGAATATACCGCCATGATATATAAAACATATTATATACAGTATAATAAGGGGTGTATAATAATCATGCGGCACGAATTAAGGGGTTATTACTTGGAATATTTTAAGAATAATTATACTTTAGACTATTCGAAGATACAGGGCTTAATTTGAAAAAAAAAAAAAAAAAAATCGTATAGAAAGCTGATTTCACATGTAGTCGAATACCTTTCCATTGTGTTATTTGAATGATGTCATACCTGATTGTCTCTCGTATTTTTGAGAGATAATTTTACATTTGTTGGTAAAGCGCTCTACAATGCATCGCAATACAAAGGCCGAGATGACTCATATGCATTTTATGAAGGGACTGCGGCAGAGCTAAGTGGTTGTAAGGTGAACACTTATCAAATTGTCGTGTTCTTGATATAAAAACCATCTTGAGTATTCATCGACGTATTGTAGGTGTTTTATTGGACTGGTATTTTCTCCGAAGACTTACCGGCGGGGGGCATCAATATTTTTAGGAAGGATTACAACCCGTATTTCTAGAGAATATATCGAAGGCAACGAGGATTGTAATGTGGTCTTGTTGACGATGGTGCACCTGCACGTTTTAGTTCGGTTGCTCGCACTGGCGGATTAAGGGTGTCATCTAGGGGGTGGCGGTCTAACTCTCCAAGGGGTTTCACCCGAAAATTGTTTTCGGGAGACAAGTTCGGGATTTAAAGTCCAAAACCGGGACAACTCCGAGACACCTGGCGTCGTCAGAAATAATTATTGGGGGGGGGGGTATTACGGGGCCAGGGG
>KZ651361.1:603420-627553 GCA_001010745.2 Gerris buenoi
GACAATAGCCATGTCCAGTATTTTCTATAGGATCGCCCCACTGTGCGGCGGACAATAGCCATGTCCAGTATTTTCTATAGGATCGCCCCACTGTGCGGCGGACAATAGCCATGTCCAGTATTTTCTATAGGATCGCCCCACTGTGCGGCGGACAATAGCCATGTCCAGTATTTTCTATAGGATCGCCCCACTGTGCGGCGGACAATAGCCATGTCCAGTATTTTCTATAGGATCGCCCCACTGTGCGGCGGACAATAGCCATGTCCAGTATTTTCTATAGGATCGCCCCACTGTGCGGCGGACAATAGCCATGTCCAGTATTTTCTATAGGATCGCCCCACTGTGCGGCGGACAATAGCCATGTCTCACCCATTTTGGAGGATAATATGGTTTTCATGATCCAAAGAACAAAGTCAGTTCGTCAACGGAAAATCAAGTTGATGTTAGTTTTTAAATTGTCACTCGACTTTGATTTGGAGAAATATTATAATAACTAAACTATATCAAGTGACAAAGTAACAAGTTGAAACAAGATATGTCTACATATGATATGTCTGCAAATAGTTTTATTTGAGACATATCATATATATGTTTATTTCATTTTTATTTTTTTATATATATTTGTCAATATATTATACATTGGACGTATCACATAATACCATACAGTATTACTTGAAGATAGGCAGGATTAGATGGATCTCAACAGAGCACTAGAGTTAATCCCATGTTTGTTAAATTTTATTTAAATTAATAATAATTTTAATTAATTAAAAAATGTATATTTAATTGCTCTGTGTTCCATTAGTTTTATAATAAAAACCTTTTCGAATCACTTTTATTTTATTGTAATTTATTTATTATAATAAATTACAATCTGTCTCCTTTCTGAATTGAAATACAAGACGCCCGAAAAATGGGTATCTTAAGAAAAACTGACCGGTAATTCATCGGTAGGGAATAACAAACAAACGCCTACTTGTAGCCTACAAACGTATACTTTTAAAAGTACTGGTCATTTAAATTAAAGATCTTTTAGAATTTTTAGAATCCGTGAACTAATTTTTCACGAAGAAACAAGGCTTAAACTTCTCTTTCTGAAAAATATGCAAATATCAAGCATCATATTTTGCTTTCTTTTCGCAGAAATACTAAAATACTAGACCTGGTGTTTACACTTGAAACATAACGGACAATGTCGTCAGAAAGGCTTCCCTCATAACGTGAAGCTTCACAGCGACACACTATTGATGTCGTTACGACGAGGCCGGGTGCACCCTGGAACTCACGGGGTGCGCAGGTCAGTTTGGATGCACATGCACAGTGAGTAAAGTGGGTGACCCGGTGCTCGTTAGAGCCAACTAGAAACAAAGTAAATACTACGGAGGAGCTGGTTGTTCAACCCGGGCTCTGCTCCTGACTGCAACCTGCTAATTGTAAACAACCCGGATTATTCAGTTTCTAAAAATATCCGCTTAAACACGAGGGAGAAACAATAAGAAGGTTATTATTAGGCTAGTGAGAGTGAGACAGCCTACTACTACTAGGCAAGTGAGAGTGATTATAGCAGCAAGGTTAGTTAGCTACACTGTAAGTGCAGTGATGTCGGTCTCCAGTGCTAACTGCAGCGCTGCACGCGATCCCTTCCTCTACTTCACTCCTTCCTAGTTCACACTTCCACTACAAACGCATCCACAAGTTACGGTCGTTTCCTCAACACATCGAACAAATAAAACTGTTTCTTCGCTTAACCGATTGCAACTTGAGAAAGCCAGGATGCAAGCAAATATATCAATTTCTCGCTTGTAGACCGAAGGGAGAAATAGTAAATTTAAAATATACAATATAAATAAATAAATAAATAATTTTATTCCTCACAATATTATATAAAATAAGCTAATAAAACAATATATGTATAGGTATAGGTATATATTTATGACACTTTATTATAGATTTTCATTTTTTACGATTTTGGTAGTACTCATACGACGGAAAGATTAAATTTTAATTAACTAAAGGAAACAATCAGAGAAAAACAAGCTCCAGCGCCGGGATTTGAACCCGGGCCTTTGTATTTCCAGTACAATGCTCTAAAACAGCTAAGCTACGCAGGAGAATGCTTTCAACTAACGTTATTGATACCTTCACCCGATTTTAAAGCTTTCAATTTTCCACAAAGTCTAAGTAGTCAACATTAATGACATAGAACTAGACCGAGAAATATCGCTTATAATTATACAAAGGCCCGGGTTCAAATGCCGGCGCTGGAGCTTGTTTTTCTCTGATTGTTTCCCGTAGTTAATAATAATTATAACTTGATTTAAATTAACACTTTTTTTTTTGCCAGGAAAATTATTCACATGTATTTTTGGTCTTAAATTTTTGTCGAATTTTACCGTCAAAATATAAATACATAAATTTATTGATTCCTCGGGTAATTCAGACGATTTATTTAAATTAATTACTGATAGCAGTGAAATTGTAATCTGCAACATATAATGTGTGCAAGTTTTAACTAATTAGGTATTCGACAAGTGGCTCGAAGTTAGGTTACAAGATTTGGAGACAAATGAGAAACAAACAGAATTAATTAATAGTAAATTATTAAAATAAATAATAATGGATTATTGCATCGTCTGTTTGAGTTTCAGGCTTCAAGGTAGTCGGCAAGTGGGTCGAACTTCAGTTACAAGACTCCGAGCCAGCCAAGTTAAATAAAGAAGTTGTGGAAAGACAAGTCGACGGTCTAACAGTCGCACGAGTCAGAGACAGACCGGTTAGGTCATCACGAATTGAAATGAGAAAGAAGCGTCTGACCAGGTTGGAACGGGGCTGCGGTTTGCATGTGGACTGTAATGCTACCTCGTAGAAAACATCGGGCTGCAGATTATCGGATAATTAATAAGAAGGAGCGAGCGGACGAGGTAGTGCCGGAGTAAGATGATACTAAGTGAATCTGTGGGCCGTGCGGTCACCTCACACTAATTACACTGGCTCCAGTCTAACTGTCACCGGACTCCACTGTCCGCCCCTAATATTCTCAAAACATTTAGTCAAAATATCATTTCCACTTTTAAACATAATCCTTATCGACTTAGAAACAGAGGGACCAAGTCAGACTGAACCACGGATCCCCGCGCTTAAAATATTATTGTTCAACGCTTTGGTTAGAAGTGTATTGGAATATTGTTGTGTCGTCTGGTCACCGACTTATAAAACTCAAGTTATGCAACTGGAAAGATGCCAAAGGAGATTGACCAATTATTTACTTGGTTTCAAGAATAATGGTTCATCCCCTCTAAGCTATGAGGAAAGATTAGATTCACTAGATATGAAGTCACTACTCAATAGAAGGATGGAAGCGGCAGCAATATTTTTGTTTAAAATTATCAACTATATATACGATGTTCCTGCTCTACTGGAGAAATGTCGATTTAGGATACCTACATATTCGACTAGGAATAAGGACTTGTTTCATACTAACTACCATCGTACCAGCTATGGTCAGAGCAGTACAATGGATCAAGCCATGACTTTTTTAATACATTTTTAGGAGATACTGATCCATTTTTTGAATCTTTAAATGTTTTTAAGAAAAGCCTAAATTTTAAGAAAATCAATTCTATATTTAGTTAACTTTTGCCTTAAATTTAGACTGTGCTTCCTTTTAGGCTGAAATTGCCTGTTAGCACTACAATCTTAAAAAATTAAGCCTTGTTCGCACTTGGAGAGGAATTTAGTCGTTGTGGCGAGTAGATTAGTAACTAAACGTGTCCGAACGGCAATATTTTAGTCAACTAATTTAGTCACTTACTAAACTACTTGACTAAATACTCAATTCATTTAATTCTATTTTTTCGGGCGAGTAGAGCCCCCACTCACCCCGCATAATATCCACTAAAGAAGTTCGAACCTGTGAAATTAGTTTAATTCATTAGTTCATAACTGCAGTACCACAAACATGTCTCGTTCGAATGAAGATACAACTTTGAAGTTTGTTGCGAACTACTTACAACATGAGTACCTGTGGAACTTTAAATCCCCGCTTTATAAACATAAATATAAGTGTTATATATGGGAGCGTCTATGGAGGTCATCTTAAAGGATAAAAGAAAAAGTCTCTCCACGTAAAATTAACTTTTTATTAGCCAAATTGAGTCTTATGTCGATCTCCGACATGATATAGACTCACCTTTCACATCTTTTTTCGCTTTTATGTAACTCTTTCTTTCTTCTTTATCTAGGCACTGATGCCTTTTAGAGGCTGAAAGCTGCTTTGGCTAATAAAAAGTTAATTTTACGTGGAGAGAATTTTTCTTTTATCCTTTAAGATGACCTCCATAGACGCTCCCATATATAACACTTATATTTATGTTTATAAAGCGGGGATTTAAAGTTCCACAGGTACTNCTGTGGAACTTTAAATCCCTGCTTTATAAACATAAATATAATTATAATAATTTAAATAATAACTATTTAAAACATAAATATAAATAATTTTGCTTTTGACATACTAATTTCTTCTTCAAATTCTTCTAAAATAGACATTGCAATAAGCATTATTAGCTTATTTACTTTGTTGTGTTGCCTGTCCATCTTGCAATCTACTAGCTACTAATGTACTAGACAGTTTAGTAAAGTGCAAGTGCGAACGATTTTTGGTGAATTGCTACCAAGCTCAGTTACTAAATTACTCGCAACTTGACCACGGTGATTATCACCGGGCCCAACAGATCCGTAGTTGCAAATCTTCTTGGAAATATTCGGGCCGGTAATTAGTAGGTTAGACAACGAGGTTAGCAAGTGATTCATTGAAGTGAACAGTAATACACAGATAAGTTGATAAGATGTACGAGGGCAGTGTGTCGGTAGTAGTGGGCTCACGTAGGTAAGCTGCACACAGAGTTAAGCCAACACCCTCACAGTATCGATCTAACAACACGCATGAAAACAAGCCTTGCACCATCTCACCTCTCGAGCCATCACCATTATAACTCCTCACCAACCTACTTCTCTTCTCCCTTCAACCCAAAGCACCATCTCACCTTATAAACCAAGTTATTGTGTTAATATGGTTTAACCAATAAAATAGCAATTATTTTATGACTAGAGAAAATAGAAAAGGTAACACAACAATATTATCATCACAATTTTATATTACTGATCTCATATTACTTTGTTTTTTAAGTTTCATCGCACAACTTTTACACTAATATTGAACCTCTTCCCCGCATTCAATCTTCCCAAAATTTTGCACATGGAAATAACTTAGGTGAAGTCTACAGAAGAAAAAAAAAAAATTTAAAATAAGACCAGTTTTTTTTAAATGGTATTTTTATATTAATTATTATGATTAAATAAAGGCGTTACGACTCACAATGTCACCTTCAGTATGCGTGTTAACTTAGTAAGAGAGAATGATGTACCAAGTCAATTATTTTATAAATTTTTACGGCAAACTAACAGTACAAGGTGGGAGTATACTAGGGCTGTGTGGGTCGAAGGATTAGGGAAGGAAAATAGTAATAGCCCGTGAAAACAAAGTTTTTATTATAAATTATTTAGATAACGTAATAATAGCTATTATATCGGTACAAAGTGTACGAGGCAAGTATCAGCACAAACGGACCAGTAGAAGAGGGTAAATTAGCCAAACAAAGATTATGATAACAGAAGGCAGAACAAACAAAGAATAAACAAAGAAAATTCAAACTAAATAAATTGGTAAGGCGTGAAGTCTCACGTAAAAAGGGTTTCGTTGGTATTGTGAAAAAAAATAGTAAGGGGGGGGGGGGGAGAAAAGTTATTAATTTTTTGACAAAATGGCGCGCAAAATTAAACGTTAACCACAAGTGTCTTACATTTTTGTACTCTACTCTTCAATACCTCTTATCGATTATATGTTTTTTGACAAAATGGTGCCGAAAATTAAACACTAACCCTAAGTGGTATATATATTTGTAATCTACTCTTCAATACCTTTCATTTGATACCCCACTCAAAATTTTAAAAAAATATTTTTTTCTCGCGATGTGAATTATCCGCCATTTTGAATTTGAACAGCTGATTATTTTGAGTTCTCTATATTTTTCCTGTGTGCGCGTCAAAACGATCTTTAATACTGGTAAGTTTCACGCTTTTATCTCTTTTGCTTCAAAAATTATTGGAACCGTACAGAGTGACAGACAGAGAGACAGACACAGGAACGAAACTATAAGGGGTTTTTTTTTTTTTTTTGTTTTACCAACGAAACCCTAAAAAGGAAACCAAAGATTTATAAAACTCGGCTTAAAGATTTTAGGTAAAGACAATTAGATTTAACGAGTTTAATTGCAGATTAAATGTCTATATTTTTGCGAAGCCAGTTTGATTAGCTGTCAATAAAGTTACGAACTTGAGTAACTTGATTAACTATTAACTTACACAAATTATAAAAATATCAAGCTTTTAAAAATTATTAATGGTTACAAATTATGTTAAGCATGTTTATGGTCCTATATGAGGTTAATCGCTTTATTAGATCAAGTGTTGGTTTAATACAGGTTGAACTAGGTGTAGTAAATAATGTCTTTACGACTTGCACCATTTACATTTTAACCGATAATTTACTGTATAGACTTAATGTCAGTAATATTTTGTTTAAAAAGCCCTTAATGTCGGGTGGCGAAAAGTTGTTTAGGTAGGGAGATCGATATTAAAGCGACCTGCAGGCCCAACATGAAACACCTTGTCTCGAGTCTCCAGCCTACCCTCTCTTATAACTGAAAGTAAGGAAAAGCAACGTATAGAAACTTATACAATTATACATTTTTCGGTGCCGCTCTCTTAAACATATTAAACATATCGGTGCCAACATGAAGGAGGAGTTGGCACACTTGTATATTGCTGCTAACTTACCGAAGAAAACGTAATCACTGTGAAGTTTCTTAACGACTTTTTTCATGTCTTTGTTTTCACTAATTCCTTGACAAAAATCTTTCATTCCGAATTTGACGGAATTTGAATGGTATAGGTCAGGTCATAAATAGCCCATTACAGGCGCCACTTTAATTTCAAATGCGTCGTCACAGACTAATTTTATCATATTTAAAAGTACTGGACCGTTTAATAAAATGTTTTTGAAGGAATTGGGATGTTCGTTCCGACGTAGCCAATTGACCATATTAATTTCAACTATCTGCACACATTAATTTTACTTAAAAATTAGTGTGACCCCCATGGAAATCGAAACAGATGCATCCCATTTCACTGCCGGTCTGAGGCTAGGACGCGAGGAAGCTATGTGCCACACTAATCCACACACTATTTAAATAGTATTATGAAGCCAATATAATACAAGGTAATGCAAAGAGTATAAATATGAATTAATTTAAGGAAAACTAACAAGGAGTTAAATTGTAATAATCACCACAATCATTACCTCTCGCTTCTTCCGTTTCTATATTCTAATCACTAATTCGACCACTAATTACACCTCGGGTTACTGTGATTACACGACAACCCACATCATGTCAATTAATTACAATAGAAATGCTTTAATTGAAATACAATTTTTAAGTTTTTGGTAGTTTTCTTACTACCGAAAGATTAAATTTTAAATAATTCAAATTACAATTATCAATAACTACGGGAGACATAAAGAGAATAATAGACCCCGCACCGGTGCGGGGTCTATTATTCTCTGTACGTCTCCCGTAGTTATTGATAATTGTCATTTGAATGATTGAAATACAAAGTAAGGCGTCGTCAGATATCTCACAGTACTTCTACCTCTAACTATACAGTCTCTCCTTACCTCTAACTTACCTAATATAATTACATTTCCTTTACTCGCAACTCTTTGTTACTGCTAACTTGTACTTGCGCACTACCTAGCTTGTACTAAGACACAAAAATTTATCATCATAGTCAAATTATAGCTGAAGACATACAGGTAGAAGTAGAAGCAACGTACATTAATATTACTGGGCGTCTCTCGCTACACCCAGCCTGCGTCCTCTTTACATTAGATTCACTGGAATTATCAGATAGATATCGTCCCCCTTATGTACCTATTATGAGCGTGTAAATTATATGTGGGAAATTGTGTGTGGGAAATGGCGTTTTAAAGTTTATGATATACCATAATTGAGCAATTCTATTTTATAGAAACACGGTATTGGGCTCTTTAGGACCAATCAAAGGGACCAATCAAAACCACGTCTACACTCCGTTACAGCGCAACTACACAAATCTAAAGTGGCAATGTTTGTTTTACATGTAATGCTATCTATAAACAAAGCAGAGTCAGGCGGCAGAAAAACATATCCGCGCCTCATTCGTCACTCATTTAACTACTATTAGTCCAGGGAAATAAGACTTCTTCTGCGGAATGAGAGAAAGCAAGCTGAATTTTTGCTGAATTTTAGACCTTCGCTTTGATGCTCTAATGAAGCACCAAAAAGTCTCATATGCTCACCCTTGTGCGTCTCCAGATATCGAAGGGCAAAGGTCAGGAAAATCAGTTTTTTGCGAAAATCTCGCTTCCGGTTAGTCTGAGGTCTTAATAAGTTATATCAAAACTTATGTAAAACACTATTCCCAACAAGTTTGGATATAAACATTTTGGGGTTTTATTTACCTTATTTCCCTGAATTATATACGAGTATATGCTGATTAAATGACAAACTCTGAGATCTTAAAAGGCTTAAAGACACTTACACCGAGCTTCCGGGTCGGCACGTATTTCCTAAATACAGAGGGATACCGACAGTACAATGACGGCTAATCCATCATTTCTTCTACAGAATTAAAAATCAATACTGGGCTTTCCCTTGTTACTAGAAAGAGTTTAATTAGACTGTTAGGAAACTTTACACCGACCGAGCCATGATAAAACTTTGCAGGCAACAAAGCGCTCTGTAGACTCGCTGAGTCAGCAGCTCCGCTAATTGCACCGACCCTCCCTCACTTCCAATTAAAAATTAATCCCCCCCCCCCGGCTCGGGATAAAGAACTCAATTGTACTCCCTTTAGGTAGGGAGATCGATATTAAAGCGACCTGCAGGCCCAACATGAAACACCTTGTCTCGAGTCTCCAGCCTACCCTCTCTTATAACTGAAAGTAAGGAAAAGCAACGTATAGAAACTTATACAATTATACATTTTTCGGTGCCGCTCTCTTAAACATATTAAACATATCGGTGCCAACATGAAGGAGGAGTTGGCACACTTGTATATTGCTGCTAACTTACCGAAGAAAACGTAATCACTGTGAAGTTTCTTAACGACTTTTTTCATGTCTTTGTTTTCACTAATTCCTTGACAAAAATCTTTCATTCCGAATTTGACGGAATTTGAATGGTATAGGTCAGGTCATAAATAGCCCATTACAGGCGCCACTTTAATTTCAAATGCGTCGTCACAGACTAATTTTATCATATTTAAAAGTACTGGACCGTTTAATAAAATGTTTTTGAAGGAATTGGGATGTTCGTTCCGACGTAGCCAATTGACCATATTAATTTCAACTATCTGCACACATTAATTTTACTTAAAAATTAGTGTGACCCCCATGGAAATCGAAACAGATGCATCCCATTTCACTGCCGGTCTGAGGCTAGGACGCGAGGAAGCTATGTGCCACACTAATCCACACACTATTTAAATAGTATTATGAAGCCAATATAATACAAGGTAATGCAAAGAGTATAAATATGAATTAATTTAAGGAAAACTAACAAGGAGTTAAATTGTAATAATCACCACAATCATTACCTCTCGCTTCTTCCGTTTCTATATTCTAATCACTAATTCGACCACTAATTACACCTCGGGTTACTGTGATTACACGACAACCCACATCATGTCAATTAATTACAATAGAAATGCTTTAATTGAAATACAATTTTTAAGNGCTTTTATGCAAGCACACAATAAAGCCTGTAGACAAAACAGTTCTGTTGCAATCGTAAAATGAACAAAAAAAGGTAAATTGTAATTTTTAAGAAATGAATATAAACCACTTTTTTAACATTTATTGGGCATTAGGCAAAAATAGCTTTCGTGCATACTACCAGATCAGTGTTTGGAAATCAAAATAAACAATTTTAACTAATAATATATATGTAATGTAATCTAATGTATGTTTTGACTAGGCTATAACTATAAGAAAAAATAAATGAATTTAAACTCAAAATTTATTTTTCTACATTGTTTGAATTATATAAACTAACATTTATTGGATGGCTGGGCATTCATTACCCTTAATATAAACAGACGCCATTTTGAATTAGATATTCAGGTGCTTTCCCATGATTGGATTTGTCTGATTTTGGATATGTTATAAAGCAAGGTTAGTTTAGTTGAATACCACTTCAATCGCTCGTGAAACAATTTTGCGCAGGTTGAACGGTATTTTTTTTTAGTTTTCCTAGACTATATCTTAACCCTCAGAAGAGTAGCTAAATATCACTTTTTTTTAATGGTTATGTATTTCGTTATATGTATTTAATTATAAATGGTAAAGAATTAAGTGTTTGCCACATGGCACCTCATTTACTATTTACTAGTTACTCAACCCGTATTTGTTTGCCACTATATAAACATATAACTTATACTTCTAACTTGTGGCTTCACAGCAGTAATCGGCAGGGATAATTTCAACAGTTCAAGTCAACAGCTGTCCATTTCTCTCTTATATTTGTACAACATGTTATAGAGAGAAAGTATTGTGATGGCGCCAAGATTTCCCCGGGACCGAAAAACTGTTATTAAAACATGACTGTCAGTAGTCTATCGTCTGTGCATACGGTTTCAGAAAAACCCCGATATGAAATCGGGAATTTAATATTTGCTCTTAATTGAGGGCGCTATTCCCCAACAACCAGGATACGTGAAAGAATTTATCCGTCGACAAGCATTAACGAAGATGTAAAATTTAAATACCAATCTAACTTTACTAGTCGTTTTCCCGGGAATAATCTAGTTCCCGAGAAAACTGAGAAAATAGCGTTGAATGCAATGGATGAGAGGAGGCCGGGTTCGATTCCCCGCCTGGGAGGAATTATTTCTACGGTATAAATTTTGTATACATTTTGATTCAATTATTAAATTTAAATAAAGCTGTCTACTACACGGTAAACACGGAACCAAGTAGTTATATGTTGGTATGTGTGAGTGTCTAGTAAGAGATGTCTTTGTGTTGGTGAAGCTGAGGACAGTAGTTGGTGAATGAACCGAGTCGAAGGTTTTCTTTATTATAACGTGTGCAAGTTTGTTTCTGGTAAGAGTGCTAGACGTGTGGTAAGGAAGGCAGCGTGTATACGAGGCCGTGTGACTGTAGTGGTAGTACGAGGCAGTAGTAAAACTACACTGTATAATACAGGAGGGGGAGGGGAAGGGAAGTCAGCTGATCCGCCCCAGTGTTGCCAATAGCAACCCTCCCCTTATCAATCACCCTCCGCTATGACTCATCTCTTGCCTTATTTCATTTCCTTCTCTATCCTTTCCGTATTCTTAATAGCAGCTAGGCTCGCCTTATACATTTGCACATCACATCGTACAAGGATGGACTAATAAAAGCGCAATTTTCATATCTATATAGTAAAGTATAAAGTTTTTAAGCCGGCAACAGTAATAAAAGCGATGGCGAGTGACCTCGCAACTATAATCGAGTTAAACATGTAATTACGACCTCTTTGGAGCGCGTGTACTTGCCAAGTCCGTCGAAATAGTATTTTCGCGTTATCACAATACTTTCTCTTTGTATATTATATACACCTACTACGTGTACGAGAAAGTAACAACGTTCACAAAGTGATAAATCCGATAACTAAACACAGAGTTTAAAACTACGAAATAAAACTAAAACAGTCGTTGACTTTGATATGCAAGATAACCTTCGTGCGGGCGCGCAATATTGGTTTGCAGGAGCGGGCGCGGGGCGGCATTTACACCGCTTTTGTTTCCATGTTGAAAGCTTGTAGCTCCTTGTTTTTGTGGAAATTAGTTTGCTCAATAGGTAATTATAATAAAACATAAATTTCGAATTAAAAAAAAAAATATTAAACACTTTTTTAAAAACAAATTATACATAATATGTATATTATACACGTAAGTAAAAAAAAAAATTAGGGTTTTCATAAAAAAATGCAAACGCAGCCTTTAACACTTTCTCTCCCATCCTGGTATTGTATTAAATATGTATATGTAATTAGAAACTGTAACTCTTTTAAAATGATAATTCTATTGCATAAGAATACAGTAAACAACAAAAAAAATCTCTAGTTTTTACACCGTACTGAGGTGTGTACTATAGAGCTTGTTGATTTTCAAACTTAAGTGAGGGCGACCCGCTCATGTTCCGGGTATACCGTTGGCTTTAGTAAACCTAGGAAATAGTTATTTGAGAATACCTAGAAAAACTGATAAGCTGGAATACTGTAAAATCAAAGGGGGCATGTTTTTTCAAAAAGGCGGTGTAAATGCCGCCCGCGCACCCACTCGAAGGTTAAATATTTTATTTTTAGCAGCCCTCTATAACTTTATATTTAGTCTACTGAATATCATAGCCTGTAATAAAAATTTTCAAAGTGTGGATGTTTGAATTATTTGGTTTTATTTTCTAATTACACATTATAATGGTAGATGTGCTTTCCTTGCTAAATCAGAACTTACTTAGTTTTAATTAATTCTTCTGGTTATTTGTATACCACTAAAAGAAATGAGGAAGTACAATTCTTAATATTTTGAATGCATATTTGTTATTAAAAAAGGCCTCACCCCAATACCAAACTGGGACTNATACTAGCCGTTAGGCCCGCGGTAACGGGCAGAATAATAAATATGGTTGAGAAAAAGAGCTGAGAGATAATTAGTTATAATTAAAATAGATATTTAAAGAGATATTTACTGTTTAAATAGTAAGTTTTATGCAGTTATAGGTAATTAAAACAAAAACATTTAAATAGTTATATAGGTATGGCGCAATTGGTTAAGTATCTGGCTTTCACCCAGGAGCCCCGGGTTCGATCTCAGCTTATGGCGCATCAATTTTTAACGTTATAAATCATTTAGAAGTGCGTCGTTGTCGTCGCGACACTACTCGATTATATAAAAGATAGACTTACAGCTTCCCAGTGTACCTACACTGAACTACTCTTGTCATTCGATTTGAGTTTTAACTCCAATAATCAAAAATAATTCATTCGTTTCGGTAACAAGCGTATTTGACCGTCTAAATGGAAAATATCGAAAATACAGTGTCTATATCGCTGACACTTGTTTCTTACTCTTTAAAATAAAGAAATCAGTCCGAGACAACTCAGACTGACTTTCTCACATGCGAGTTCATAATTAGCCCAGTGTTTTCTATTTATTAGTTTTCGTAGTTCAATTTTTAAGTTTTGGTAGTTTTCATACTACGGAAAGTTTAAATTTTAATTTAAATCAAAGTATAATCATTATTAACACTGGGAGACAGACAGAGAAAAATAGTCTCTAGCGCCGGGACTTGAACCACAGACCTCCTGTATTTCCAGTACAGACGCTCTTTCCAACTAAGCTACGCAGGAGAATGATTTTTCTCTGCCGTAACCGATTAAAAATTGAATTTCGAATTGATTGTACAAGGTACAGGTACTAATTGAGTACTTTATAATCATAGCCGTTAATTCTCGGTTTAGTTATAATGTCATAAACATTGACTTGCTAAATGTGTATGAATATTGAAAGCTTGGATTTGGGGACTAGTTATCGGTTACGGCAGAGAAAAATCATTCTCCTGCGTAGCTTAGTTGGAAAGAGCGTCTGTACTAGAAATACAGGAGGTCTGTGGTTCAAGTCCCGGCGCTTGAGTCTATTTTTCTCTGTCTGTCTCCCAGTGTTAATAATGATTATAATTTGATTTAAATTAATAGTTTTCCGAGGTAAATTTAATTATTCAACATTTTATCAAAATGTATCATAAAAATAACTTCTTCTCAAATAAAGAATTTAATTCAATAAAGAGTTATGTGGTGGAGATACTTTGTATGTTTCTTACAAGTATTGAGTTTTGGAGACATCGCAGTCACACCTCATACTACTTCCCACCGACATTCCTACTACGCTTCCAACCCTCCCAAATATTTTAATAGAAAAATCTAAAAATAAAAAAGCATTAACTCAGAGTCGGTGAGTAATCGCATCGACCGGCAAGTCACCGACTCACCTGTGTAAAACTGCAGGTATTGCTATACAGGGGAGATGCAGCTGGGTACCTTGACACGACCTTGTACCCGTACCTGTACCCGTACCTTGGTTTATATTTACTTCATGACCTCACACACATACTTGGAACCTACGTCCCCTCATTCCCGATAAACCACATAACTAACACAACACGCATCCGCATTTTTTTCTTAGAAAAAATATTACATAATATTGAGGCGTCAAGTATCGAAAAACTGTAGCTAACCACTAACTCTTGTGTTCCTGTTGCCACAAAGTGATGTATGAGTGTGCATATTACTGTGGCCACCGAAGACAATGACAGTGTAACCTGAAAACTTATTATTTCCAGGTTTTGGCCTGTCAAATTTCTCTTATTTTGATGTCAGCCGTAGAGTAAACCAGGGGAAAGCCGTTGCTGGAGCCCGGGAGTGAATCCGAAAAAAACTACCAAAATCACCGTCACGAGATCTACCGATGACTATAACTTGTTGAACGAGTTAGTTGAAAGTTGGTACACATGTTGATTTGACCAATGGCGAGCCGAGGCTGAGCTGGTTTAACAACATTACGGCCCAAGCATTCAGCGCAACAAGTAAACGTATGCTTCAACTTTAAAATTGGATTTTAGGACGGGAAACATTTTAACTTCATCTACTAAATCATACAAACAACTTTTTTTAAAAATGTATTTTTAGTAAGTGAACACCGACACTGCTATGAAGTGATAAAGATCTAATCGTTCAAAATAAAGAAAACAACGTTTTTACCGATATCTTACGTTCCAACGTATCGTTATTAATAAAACGTCTTACGCATCATCAAAAGTATAACTGAAACAGGCATGCACAATTTCAACCTGATACAAGCAGACCTTTTTGTGTAGGGAAGAGAGGATAGGGATATATTTTTATATACAATTTTAAATTAGTAGGCTGGGTAGGTAGAAAACATTCCTATACTATATATATACATATTTCCAACTACAAACATACTCATTAACTATAAACTCATCACGATTAACTTTTTCTTATATTTGGATATAAGAAAATTAGTATTATTGTATTGTAAATTATTATAGTATTATTTTAAGACACTTGCTTTAATGATACAAATAATGCTTTTCTTTTTATTTTGCCTTAACTCTGCCAGGTGCAAACAGTTCGTTACTTTTAATTTTGCCTCTTTTCTAACTCCGCCATGGACCATGAATAAGTAGTTAGCAATGTATACGTACTTAGCAGTGTGATTTTATCTATATATATAAAGATGAAAGTCTGTGGATATGTGGGTGGGTATGTATGCGGGTATGTCCTTTATACAAATCTACAGTTTTAGTCCGATATCTCGATGAAAATTTGCACACTTGACCTTCAAAGCAAGGGGAAGGGCACTGTCTACATGAATTTTCGAAATTTAATTTTTGGTACCCAGGAGTACGGGGTACAAGTAATGGATACAGGATCAAAGTAATAAATACCCTTCATGATGCATATCGTTGAAAAGCTCTTTGAGAGTACAGTAATTGTTGTTATGTATAGTTTTGTCACATTTTCATTTAGGAGGGGGGTAAAGTGGTAAAATATCTACATAATATATCTAAGTAAAAAAGAAGAGTATCTATATGAGAGTATGTCTTTTATACAAATCTACAGTTTTATCCCAATTTGATGAATATTTTCACTCTTTTCCTTCAAAACAAGACAAAGGTCACTGGCTCCATGAGAGTACAAAAATAAAATTTTGGTACACAGAGGTACAGGGTACAAATGTCAAAGTAATGGATACCCTTCATGATGCATATCGTTGAAAAGCTCTTGAATACAGTATTTGTTGTTAAGAACATCTTTGTGATATTTTTATTTAGGAGGGGAGTAACATGGAAAAGTAAGGTTTGCGACATAATTCCCTCAACGCATAACCATTTTTTATACTTATTTATTTTACAATGTTCTGATACTTTTATAATATACATTTAGGTATCAATTTCTTTATGTATATTTTAGTCACTTAGGACTTTATTTTTGTATACAACCCGGGCTGCGCCGGGTACTTCAGCTAGTAATTTATATTTAATGAAAAATGTAAGGAAGTCGGTTCCTACCCCGCGACACCACACGTATTTTTTTTCTCAGACACATTTGTCATAAAGCCTTGTTATATTACGTCGGTAATAGAATACTTATAGTCAGTTGTTATCGTTACCTTGACAGGACTAGAGTCCCACAATACATCCTTTATCTCAAAAATATAGTATAGTAATAATAAATAAGTACAATTTGTGTTTAATTTTCAGACTAAGCTGAGTTTGTTTACCCGTCTGTACCTGTATACTTGGTGTATGTACACGGGTCTATACGGGGTTCTAAAGTAGTTAAGGTGGCGGTATGTAGTTTAGTGCAAGGTGATCTGATAGAAGGTTGAAGGAGGCTAAGTGGAAGGGGTCGTCCTACCTGAGATTTGTAAGGAGCAGCTGAAGACAACACCTGCACCTGCCTGCCATCTGTCCGGCAGACCCGTCCGGTACACCCGCATACTCTCTAAACCTGTCTATTTACCAAAAAACAGGCTCCCTAAGCACTGATTTCAGTTTAAACTCTACAGCGACCTTCGCTCATACTTCCCTAACCGAAAATCTCTGCACTTCAACGCTTTAATACCCGTCAATATTCCCGTACTTAGGCGCCACGCCCCGCTGTCGTACCCGACTCGGTTAGACGGCATTTACTTACTCTTAATTTTGCTTCCGAGCTTACCGAAGGTAACGGAAGCTATGTGATCGTTCTGAAGAGCGAAAATATTTTAGGTCTCCGATTTCAAAAATTCCAAGACAGAAATCCGTTTCAGACATCAGGGATCATTTTTGGTTCCGTGTCTGTCTGTCGGTCGGTCTCTCCATCAATTTTTGCGAACCGCCATATCTTAAAAACTACACGTTCAATTTTAATGAAATTTGGGTGGTAGGTCATAATTAGCCCATTGTTAGTCCCATATAAGTTTAACCTTCTGCGCCTAATTGTTTCTATTCCACAGGCGCACAAACATACATTTATTTACACCTATAACATCAAAAGTACTAATCTGATTTGAATGAAACTTTTATAGTTTATAGAAAGTAACCCGAAGATAGCCCCGGATTAATTTGAACTGTCTACGTTCTTTAACTTTTGCTAAATTGATACTTTAATTCTTGTAAAATATCAAAACAATTTTGACACATTAAAAAAACGGGAAAAACAATTAAACCAATTAGTCAATAATGGCTTGTAAAAGAATAAATACAATAAAGTACGAGGATAGGATGCGAGGAAGCTATGTGCCACACCAATTGGCAGTCTATTTTTTATTGGTGTCAGTTTGAAAAAAGACGTGGTGTTCTGACCACTTAATTTCGGTTTGGCTTAAATCTAAAATTATCCGTCGTATATGTTTATCGTCTACCAAAACAGCAAATATTCCGGATTCCGGAGGTTAGGTCGAACATATGTGCCCGAGATTTTTTTATCGGAGCTTTCAATAAGCAGAACGTCATAGGAGACGGTCCAAATTCAATTAACAAGGATTGAATATAACAAATAGTTGGTTGTTTTGACTGAGATTTTGTGGTACCACTTCATAATTATGACTAGAGAGGTTAATAAAATGTAACACAACAATATTGTCACCACAATTTTTAATAATTAATAGACGCGTTTAGACTTATAATGTCATCATCAGTATGCGTGTTAACTTAGTAAGAGTAAATACTGTACTAAGCTAACTATTTTACAAAATTTTTTTTATGGTAAATTAACAATGCAAGGGGGGGGGGGTTAGATTCGGGTGGTGTAGGTTGCGGATTACGGAAGGATAAAGGTAAGGCGGTATGGAGTTGAGATCCAAGTCGGAACCCAATAAAGGTGTTATTCCAGGTAAACATTTGGTTTTCAACTTCTTAAAACTAAACAATGAATTCTTATATTAGGTACTAAAGCTAAAATATTTTCTTACAACTACTAGACATTATTTATACATAGGACATTATTATACATGGGACAATCCGGTAGAAAAATAAGCACAAGAATTACAGAGCACTATAAATCTTGGTGACAATATTGTTGTGTTACATTTTATTAACCTCTCTAGTCAATTGAATATAACGTTTCTAGATTTTGGCAAATATTAAAAGCCCCGAAATAGAAACAGTGAAAATTAAATAGGCAGTTGAAAAACAACTGTCAGAGGGGACGAGCTAATCAAATTGAAATGATATTATAACAACCGACCACAAATCATATTAAAATAGACATGATAATGCACGAACAAACCCAATACCGAAAGAGATTTTACGGCGCGACTAAGACTGAATCTTGAATGTCAACTTGAACAGCGTAGTTCTTCTCTTTGTTGTGAAAAAACATTGCAGCTATTTCAGTTTTATTAGCGGTAACTGAGACTTAGTGGAGTTTCGAGGAACGATTTAATGTTTTTCTTTACTTATTAATAAAAAAACAAGTATTTAAGGACAATTCAAAATTAAGTAAAAAAAATGATAAGGGTATAGGATTAGAGCGGGGAATCAACAGAACAGCTGCTGGAGTGCCAGGTTGAAACATATCGGAGCAGCCTTCCTACACCAACTTTACCTTCTCTTCTCAATAAGTCCACCAAATCTTATATCTACAACTTACATATTATCTGTGTGGACCGCGGCCCACACACACACCGTCACACAAATCTCAGCCTTATATCAACATCTAACCAACAACTTGTATATTCTCACAGGTTCCATAGTACTGGCATAATGACAAACCACTACTTTAGCCATTCTACTACTTCAGACTTTATACTAAACGAGCATCACTACCAAATACTAGGTTGGAATTATGAAGCAATCGACGAGACTTCTGCAATACTAACAGAGCCAGTACTAATTATACGTCGAAGCACAAAATTATCGTTTCAAATACCCGTCAAGAAACTAAACTTGCTGACTGCTTCACATTAATTACGGGAGTTTGTAAGACGGTGAATGTGAGTAAGGCTAATCAAGCGCTGCCCTAGTAGAGTAGATTGCATAATGGAGACGGACGGGCCGCAACCTCCTGGACCACGTCTATATAAGGCCGTCGCATTTCAAATACCCGCAACCCGCATCTCATCACAATATGTGCCCACAAAACCTTGCTACAGTCCAGGACCACGTCTATATAAGGCCGTCGCATTTCAAATACCCGCGACCTGCATCTCATCACAATGAGCCCACAAACCCTTGCTACAGTCCTGGACCGTCCTCAATGAGCGACAATTCGTTCCCCTCTGTAACATATTGCAATTTACTACACGACAAAAACCATCTATACCATTCGGTTCGAGCAAATAATAAGAAACCGATTTTAAAAAATGTTTGTCAATTAGTGTGGGACATGCATCCTCACTTCCTATCGAACACACTTTAATGGTTCTTGTTTTTACAACTCTTTATAGTACAATAGATTAAATTTCCCCAATTGATTTCTGCTTCCGAGCTCACAGAAGTTAACAGAAGCTATGTGATCGTTCTGAACAACTAATAGTTATTTACGCAACAAGGGAGAGAAGTATGTTTACCGGCTCGAGGTTAAGTTTTCTCCTGAGGCAACGCCGAAAGAGAAGACTTAGTATACGACGGAGATAACTGTAGTATTAGCTCTCGAGGCTTGCCGAGGGAGATAATCCCGAGAGTAGAAATACTTTGATCCATGTTGCGTATTAAATTTTATCTACGACTAGTGCACCATAATAGCTATTAAGTTTGTAAATATAAAAGTGTTACCTACAAATTCACACAATTTAAACACCTTAAACTGATATTTAGTTACTTGATTTATTAAAATAACAATTCTTATACTAAATATATACGTTTTTAATTTAATTACGTTTAGTTTGTTTTTTAATTTAAAGACTTTGTATGATAACCTAAAACCTAAAGTAACCTTCCCGAAAAAAGTAAACAAAACATCTAAAAAAAAAACATAATACTTAAAATTTACCAAAAAAAATACCTTTTAAGTTCGTATGATTGTTTTTTTATTCCCTGTTATTAGCAATGTAAAGTCTACTTAGAGTGCAAGTCGTAGATAAAATATTTTATCTCCAGTAGGGTAAAAAAGTGAATTAGTTTAGAGGGACTAAAGCAGGTCTTTTCATCCCTGAATCAAAAAGTAGGGAGAAAAAGTAAAAAGTAGGGCGAAAAAGTAAAGTAGGGCGAAAAAGTAAAGATTGCAACTTAATTATTTTATAAATAGTAGAAAATGAATGGTTAATGTAATGAAGATGTTGAAATCAGGTTGGCGTCACTGCTTTTACGACCATGTTTATCTATGTTTATAACCTGCATCTAAGTAACCTTCTATTTGAGTTTAATTCCAATTCTTATTTGTTTTTAATACTGAATCTCTTATATCTGCTATTAAAAGTGCTAATAATTATTGTTATTTATTAAAATAATAAATAAAAACTGTGCAATGGACAAAAATGTGTATTTACTCCCTACTGGAGATAAAATATAGTATGTACCTCGTGAGTAAAGTGTCATTATTCCCTTCACGATAATTATCTCCCTCGGCTTAGCCTTGGAAGCTAATTAGCGTTATTCCTATTATTTCTTATTATTTGGGAGCTAATTAGCTAATTCGTTATTATTTAAAAAGTCTAATTCCCTCGGCTTTGCCAGGGATTTATGGACCATGGTTCCTTTGGCTTCGCCTCAAGAACCAACTTTTTCGCTCAGGGAATAATGGCTTGCTTTAATCCCTAGGTGCATAAATAACTATTATGTCTCTGATTTAAAAAAAATCCAAGACAAAAATCCGTTTCAGACATTAGGGAATTTTTTCGGTTCCGTGTCTCTCTGTCGGTGTGTCTGTCACTCATCTACAGGATGGTAAGACAGAATTTGCCTAATGTTGGTCCCATATTAGTTTCAATCATCTGCTTCAATTATTTCCATTTCATCATACGCAGATGTGAGAGATGCAATGTGCCACACTAATTGGCAGATTATTGCAAAGGGCACGCAAGAGAGACTTGATAACGTTAGAAGAAGAACGAGGCAAAGGAAAGGAAAGACAGGGCGTGATGTTGGAAGCACACTGTAAGTTGGGCCGGGAGAGTAGACCGGGTCTGAAAAACTGGGATGAAACATGTATTATGCATGTAATTATATTAACTGCTGTGTAGTATGTATGAGTGTGAGGGTGGCGCATCAGACACTTAATATTGTACACATATGAATAATAGATGTTATTTTCAACTTGAATATGTTTAGTTGATGCTGCGATGAAGTGAATAAAGCAAGTCGAGAGAACTCTGCACGTCGCAGCTCGCATTCTTCAGCCTCCATATTGTCCTGGTCTCCATCATTCTTTCCTCCAACACTCCATATCTCACACACATACACATCTTGCTGTGTTTTTTTGCATCTGAGTCGCTTTGTCTTTGTAAGAATAATTTCAAAACATAAATCCCTTTATTCGTATTTTATTACAATGAATATATTATACATTGTATTAAGTAGAAAGAGGTTTTTTGGGTTGAAACAGACAATACTTGAGACTTGTATTGGGACGGAACGCAAGGTCGTTTTGTTTTGTACTTCTAGCTTGTTTGTTTGTTTCACGTTTATTTTTCATTTTCTAGATGACAAAAGTGTTTTGTTCTTTTGTCAAATATTCGTATTTAAGGACAAACTACGACTGCAAACTGCTTTGTTTGAGTCGTCATTTCAAATATGTATGAGTAAGAATTGAAGAAAGTCCAGTTTTTAACTTTTCTACAATTTAAGAACCAAACAAACGTCGAGGTGCGATAACATCACTTAACCGGTCAGTACCCAGTTTGTAGCAAACGACATCGAGTGCGACAAAACCCTAACAGTCGAATTTAGAATCCAAACACCACGATACCTATGTATATGAAACCAAACTGGTATGGGCCTCTTAAATTTTCGTCGTTATCATCAGTGAACTGGTGACATCCCATCTTCTTTTAACTATGCACAGTGCATTGCAGACAAGAAGCTGATCACAGTGGCAGAATTATCGACCTTCATTATTATTGAGATGATTCACCAAGTGTAAGTAATGCGAATCTCAACTTAGAAGTTAAAATAATCCATTTGTACGCTTCACCTATTCACGCCGGTTAAACCTTCTTCCTCTAGATGTCGCATTTCCGGAAGCCGTTTCTTTGTTATCAGTATCAGTCTATAAATATATGTCTTTATTTGAATAACATTAAAGAAATAGTGTTGAGAACTTGGGCCGGTAACAAATACTCGAGATATACACAAGACAATATTCAGCTGCATCGATGCTTTTGTTCTGAGGGATCACCGTCCAGTAGATAATAACATAACAGCAAAAATTAAAAATATATCTCATAAAATGGAAACCACTCATTGTGATCTCAACGGTAAAATCACCGTGTGTGGTGTGTCTCCTCCGAGAGATGGTTAAGACTTGAAGACAGTCGCTCATGTTGAGACTCATTTGCCACTGAATCCCGAATCTCGCCAAATCATCTAACGACTTTCATCATGAGCAACTCCCTTGAGAACGATCCCAGTAATGGATTCGAAAACAAGGCATTCACTAAATCTATGACACAGGTTACCTGTGCAACATCTAGAGGTATTAGATTCTGGCCACGGAAACCTCCGCAATAGAATTATAACTATAACGGCAGCATTACGCTTTAGATTTCTCGAGAGAATCTCTTAATTTCTTATCGGAATATAAACGTACAAGGTTTTCCTTTCATGAGTAAAAATGATTTTGGTAGAAAAAGGCCGCCGAGTATTTATCAAAGTGTAAACCTTTATAACGTGAGAAGTGAGGAACACAACGACCGCGCCGTGTTTATGTTTGGTGCCACGAGTAACAAACGCGTGCTACCGGACTCATGTGTGTGTTATCGTACACACTACTACCTGCTTGTATAAATACAGTACTAAATGCAGACCAAGTGCGAGGGACGCGCCGGCCCTGTGTTTCACCGTGTCAGTAGGAGAAAGGGCGAGAAGAGAACGGTATCGACAACACGGCGGTTGCTAAGGGTGGACGTGAAGCAACCGTTCCGGGGTCGCTCCATCAGACGTCAGACCCCGGCAGAACCTTACCGAGGAGATCGTCCACCCTACGAGGTCGTACACTTCTGCTTATCCGGCTTCGACATCGTCCAACAGTCCTCCGGCAACCCCCCCTCTCCGCTTTGAAAACGGATTTCACCTCGAGATATCCGCTACAGATTCGATTTAGGGGAACGAGTCTGTATCGGATCCACCGGAAAAAAAGGAAAAAAAGCGAAAAATAAAAAGAACGGCTGAGGAATCGTCAAGTAGGAGAACGACTTGACGCAGGTACAAACCTGCAAGTAAACTGCCAGATTTAAAACTCCGTCTCAACTGCTATACGATTCTTTCTTCAGCTCTCACTTTGAAACTTTTCAATTAAAAGTCGGAGTGTTTTAGTGAGCTCTTTATTTTTTTATTATTATTTTTTTTTTTTAAACAAGTTCTTTATTGGCATAAGTTACAAAAAAAATGTTGTGTATACAAAAGCCATAATGTTTTTTGAGGGAGGATAGTTTGTGCTTTTCATAATTTTTTTTGATATTTTGTAAAGGATTGGAGCTTTTGAAATACTTTTGTGGAAGGGGAATATTGGATAATTTCGGAGTAAATATTTTATTATTATTATTTTGTTTACTTTTTTAAATGGGAATTTTTTTATTGGATTTTTGTTGGGATAGTTTGCAGGTGTATAAATGGGTATCATAGGCAGTCTGTGGACTGGCTTAATCGGGAACCAACCTGGCATTTGCCTATTAAATTGAGGGAAACCACAGAAAACCTCAATTAGGTTGGGTGGACCCGAGTCCTTCCAAAATGTTTCCTATGTTTTTCCTAAGTAATTTTTATTTATTT
>KZ651361.1:689027-704431 GCA_001010745.2 Gerris buenoi
TAATATAATGTTAGTGAAAAAAATAGTTCCGAATTTAAATCTGGTTGTCAGACGTCACTTAATTAATTTATTTCTTTACTTTTCCTTTTTCGCTGTCATTCAATGTTTATCTCTAATAAAAAAAACACAAATTTGAAACCCGTCAAAATGAAGATTGCCAAAATAATTGGATGTGACAAAACAAATAAAATAACTTGCGGTTTTTTTCCGAACTAACTTACCATACAGCACACTTGCTGAAAACAAATTAAATTCTGCTGAAAAATGACACAAAGTATTAAAATAATGCATTGTCATCGTGTTCTGAAAGTTTCAAAATGTCTAACTACTCGGGATGTTAGTTAAAATTCGATTGCAAGATTTGTACCGGACAAACAAACAAACAAGAAACCAAGTTAATAAAAACGTAGTAAAAACGAATATGCAACTATTACACCTGATAGATTTAACTAAGTCGTACAGAAACCGGCGATTATCGCCTCACGTACTTACGTGAAGCGCGCCTAACTTGTTTAGATATGAAATGTTGAAGGCGGGCCGACACTACATGGCCAGCCCTTATCTACCTGCATCACGCAGGTACCACCTGAGGCACTGTGAGTTTGTCCCGCATCTCTTGTACAGCGGACAATACTCCACATGCTTCCATACCGTGTAGCAAGCTACCACATCAAGGCTGTCCTTGCAAACAACTCAGCTCTACCAATATTATAAGACTCGGTAATCTCGCTGTCAGTTCCAAAGCTATTGCTGCAGCAAGCTGCAAATCAGTACTTAAACGAACTTCATAAACCTGTGTCTACCAGTCTTTTACAAATATACTTTACTTTAATTTCCTATCAATGTTTGGTGACATAATGAGGGTTGTTTTCTTGAGCAGCAAGCAGATAGATAATTAATTAAATGATTATAAGTTGACAAACAAGTGACTATTGTTGTGTTGTACAAGACTATATACTGTTTGTAAAACTAAAACAATACTTTGATTCATGCCTCTATTTGATATCATCAAGTCACTCATTTAGTTTGCTTTGAAACATATCAGAGCGTTGAATCAATGTCTTACTAATAGAGTCCGTAGACAGAAACAAGCACCCACAAGGTCAAGTTAAGACACACTAGTGCGGATCCCTCCGTCGAGCTTGCAAATATTCTTGTTCTAGGGATGCCACTCGACGCGCTACACACCTCCAGTTCATCCGAGCAGTTTATCTCGTGTGAGCGATAATAAAGTTTATCATGTCTGAGCGATAAACTGTGCGGACTGCGCAGTTTGGACCGGTTTTCACGCAGATATAAAGTCATGCGCATTCAAACCCTCTATTACGATGTTTTATTAATTTTATTAGAAAACATACACACACAACCGAACCTGCTGAAAGACAAGGCAGAACTGAAGAACAATCGGACGGTATCCTATAAATATTCAGTTCAGATAAAAGAACGGATTTTCACAGTAACTTACTACAGATAACTGCGCAGGTAAACGAAAGCTGTGTATAGTGATAGTCTCCTTTGATACAGATGCACGATATTTTTATCTTTCAACTCCCTGACACTGGCGAATTTTCGGAAATGTTCGGTTTTAAAGAAACGTATGACGAAAAACTCGTAAGAGTAAAAAGAATCATAGGTCAAAAGTTTTTTCATATGTAGCATTTGAGCACGGAGATTGTCTGTCAGTGTTTCACCGACTTTAAGGAGCTGACATTTCTATTTTTATAGGAAGGTATCGGGAGAGATGTTAAACGAAAGAGGACAACTCCCTCAGTACATATGTATTTTCGTGACACGGAAAAACATATAAAAAATCAGTTATTTTTTATCAAAAACAAAAAAAAAAAGAAAGTCCAGATATGCACCATGACTTAATGAGGGAATTTTCAAAGAAATTTGCGCATTATTGGCTTATGATAATATTGGAAAATGTTTGGAATTGACTTTTGACTAGTGAGTAAAACACACGTCTAATATTAACGGAGTATCCAGATGCAACCCTACTAAGCGGAACTGACGTCCTTTCTAGGGTTGTATCCATAGCACCGTTACTATACTACATACTATAGTACTTGAACGTCTTCATGTTTCCTTTTTTTTAGGATTCCCAAGCCATAAGTCTCTTTTCCTTCGTATAACTGCTCCACTGATAAAAATCAGTGGATCAAATGCTTGTAAAACGTCGGCCAGTAGAGAATCAGATTAGAGATAGAGTTGGAATAATGTGGACTCCCGGGCTGGGGTCCTCTCTAGGGATAACGTTCACTGTTACAACTGAGGTTTCAGCGAGGTAAGAGGGTGGAAGGTTGTGGGGGGAGTCAGAGAAGAGACGCTAGTTGTAGTAGAAGGTTGCACATCTGTGCGGTGTCTGTCGGGCGAGTATACTGGCCGGGCCCGGAGTATTCAGACATATGGTGAACATTAACTCTACTAGTACGCACCACTTCCTCGCCAACACAAACACCTGGCGCTCCACACTGTTTGTTTCTTCACCACACTCATAGGGTTCACACGTCAATCTTAACTCTAACTCCAGCAGATTTCATCTCGCTAACGTTTCTCTTCGAGTCACCACTCAGCGTAGAGCTCGAATAGACTTCGACACGGCCGTTAAGCACTCCCATGTATCATCCAGAAAAAAATGAGTCTTTCATGAAAGCAAGTGGTCTTTGGTAAGATCGATAATTTATCCGGATTCGTATAATTTTCTCGGAGAAGCGCGGTAGGGCAAGGATGGTGTATAGTCCTTGGTGGTAGGGGTATGTCGATAGAGGGCAGAGAGTTGATACCACACCTCCTATACTGTCCTCCGTTCAAGGGCTAGGATTTGAGCATATTTGCATATATTTTTCCTGAATAGTACTCATTGAAAGAAGCCTTTTGGTGGTATTTTCATCTCTCTGGGACCAATAGAATTTAAATTTATCGAGCATATAAATGCATAAAACGGCTGTTTCCAGACAAGCATATAAAGGCATATTATTGTGGTTTTCAGACGGAGATAGTCCCACACTAACGGTGCCCAAACTCCGGGCACTTATTACGGGCCACAATGAAGCCACCAACTGAGAGAGCCGTACGCAAAATAATGAAGAAGTTTAAGACCACTGGTTCAGTGAATGAGGTGAAACCATTTCGACGACACTATCATCAGACCCGCAAAGTCAGTCCGCCGACAAGCTAAGGAACTCGGGTTGGAGGTGAAGACTTGGTGCTTCATTGTGGCCCAAAAGTGCCCGGAGTTAGCGCACCAATAGTGTGGGAGTGTGGGACTATCTCCGTTTGCGTAATACGTTTTGACTACCGAACAACGTTGGTCGACAGTTAGGCGCTCCATGATAATGCAACACAACTGAACTAAACAATTCTCTCTGAAACTCAATTCTGAACGTTAACTGATGATAAACATGATAAGTTTCAATGCTACCAACTAAACAGAAAAAAATAGCGCGCTTTCCAAATTCGTCCATGTTTATGAAACACCCTATATTTGTAATTGACGTCGAAAGATTTTATTGGCCCATTTAAGAAAATCACTTAAAAGTGAAAATATAGAAAAAAATCTTGTACCGACCAATACCAATCTACTTGATTGACTCGACTAATACTGAACATTTTGTAAATAAACTGTAACTTTTACATAAAAGTTAATGAGATACGAGAAGATGTGGTTGATGGGACGCTACATGATGCTAAGTTATGAAATAGTTTTCTACAATGTCTTAGGGTAAGTGTCCATCTGAGACTTTTTAGTATCGGGACTCGCTCTCGAGATTGAAATCTCTAGTAGACATGTGGCTGAGACTAGTCTCGGAGACTCGCCGAGACTCCGAGACTCGAGAGAGGCTGATGTTGCTCTCAAGTGGACAAAGTTCTGAGACTAAATCTCGAGACTAGCTCTCGAGATTTAGTCTCAGATGGACACTTACCCTTACAAGCTCTGAGTGAATCATGTCAATACGGAGTCAAGTCAAACCTGCAGTGGATCTTCACTCAGCCTCCCCCCGGTCTCTGGCTTTTCTTCAACATATCTTAATACAAGGCAACAGAGCATTCAGATGCGCTCAATTATAACCGTACAGTGTAAGGACGGTTCCATATAGTTGCCAAACTCTTGCAACACTGTTAGTTAATTAATATCAGTAGAGCTAATGAAATACAGGTGAGTAGTACATTCGCGCCTCAATGTGTCCGCCCAATTATCAATGGAATTTTAATACATGCTATATTTAGAAAAACAACATTGGATGCTTAACATACGAGAAGGGAATAATTATCGTAAACATGTTATGAAACATACGAATATAAACTTGATGATGGTAAATAGATAAAGACAAAGTGTCGCCACACTATAAGTACCGGTGCAGCGTTGAACTACTTAACTGAACCTTCCGTCAAACAGACGTATTTACAACTTGACTAAAACTAAAAAGATAAATAATAATTGCAAGATAAAAAGAACTTTTTTTAAATGTTCTTAAACCGTGCCATCGATATATTTGAAATAATATAATCGATATATTTTCTGTTTTGCAGTCATTTAAAGTTTATCTCTTATCTTATTTATAAAAATCATAAATTTGGAACCTGTCAAAATGAAGATTGTAAATATTATGGGATATGACAAAACAAATAAAATAACTTGCGGATTTTTTCCGAACTAACTTTTCATTCAGCAAATTTGCTGAAAACGAATTAAATTCTGCTGAAAGATGGCTAAAAGTATTAAAATAATGCATTGTCATCGTGTTCTGAAAGTTTCAAATGTCTAGCTACTCGGGATGTTAGTTAAAATTCGATTGCAAGATTTGTACCGGACAAACAAACAAACAAGAAGTTAATAAAAACGTAGTAATAAATGAATCGCTCTATAAACAGCTACAACCTGCAACTTATTTAGAATTTTAAAATTTAGCCTGGTTTACTAAATAACTTTATAAGTTACCAGGAAAATCTATATTTCGAGATAATATTGGAAATCGAAAGTGACGAATGGCCGGGCTTTGACTTCAGACGTTAACAAATACTCGACTTTTACAGTACAGTTTAGAAAAGAAGTTTTTTGACTACAGCGCGGGAGATTCTAAAAATTAGAGTGGGGAGCCTATAAGAGCTCGAGATTTCGAAGGTCGAGCCAACGACAAGGCAAATAAAAAGTAACTGAACAACCCTCCAGTAGTTTTAATTTTTCCGTCACCTAAGTCGGCCAACCTGAGTGTCTCTAAAACTCTTCTTATCTTAACTATAGTGTAAGATCACACACGAACGGACATCCGACTCTGTTTTAAGGCTGCTTGCTAATAGTGTGTAATGAATAAGTTAAGTGACGAGGGTGGGTAGAAGTCACGTGTAGCCGGTAGCGTCATATTGTACACAGTACACTGTACAGGCAGGAGGGAGAGAAACTCTAAAATATATTCAAAACCTAATAAAAAATAACAAATGGAATTAGATAATTCTCATGAGATACGCGAGTGTAACAAAGTAGTAACTACATAGTCATATGTTGGGGAGGGTGACGTCACACTAGTGACTAAGTTTGGACCACTGCCACCCCTCCTGTCTCCCCCTATCCCTTCCTCCCCCGTACAACTTGAAAAAATATCAACCGCCTTGTTTCACTATCCATCTTCAAACAGATAACCTTCCATCAGCAGAAGACACTACAACCGTCATATCTATCCCTTCGCTGTCAAAATCTACACTAAAACCTGTCTAACCCGCAAACACACGGATCTAGAAATAAACAAGTAAGACGCGCTTCACGTACTGATAATCGCCGGTTTCTGTACGATTAAGTTTAAATATTAAGAATAATAGTTGCATATTCTTTTTCTACACTTCAAGACCTTTAAATTGATGTATAACATGCCATGGTAACTAACTTTTTTTTTAGTCACCCGCCATATTGGCTGGGCCACTATCTTGGAAATATTATGTGTAAAATCTCCAAAATTTGTCCAGTTGTCTAAAATGCCGAGATGTACCTGTGCCAAATTTCATGTTTCTAGCTGAAACAAGCCAACGTACAGACATGCAGACAGACAGACAGAGCCGTTATATTATAGAAGGTTTCTTTTTTACTTTGTACAGAAACCTAAAATTCAACTTATCAGCAAGTTTTACATAGAAAAAACTCTGTTCAAAAAAGTTGTTTCTAGCTTACACAGGTTGCAGCTTATTTACAGGATCACTGTGTTCAACTACAGAGTTCTGTCTCTGTCTATCACTAGATTCTTCGTAATTCCTCTCTCGATACTCCACTAAATCCAACGACCGATTAAACACTAAGCAGTACGTCTTTTTCAAATTCGGTTTGTGTATTTTATTTAGCCGATGCTGTTTGGCAGACGATTTCATTTAGCCGATGCTGTTTGGCAGACGAATTCATTTAGCCGATGCTGTTTGGCAGACGAATTCATTTAGCCGATGCTGTTTGGCAAACGATTTCATTTAGCCGATGCTGTTTGGCAGACGAATTCATTTAGCCGATGCTGAATGCGATCGGTTTACATGGGTCGGTGACAACCTCATCTTATCGGAAGAACAAGACAACCGTGGTGGAAATAGACAAGGACGTGAAAGGAAGAGAGGAGTGCAAGCGTTTAGTGTTTTGTCTCCACCTGCAAGTAAAACAAAACGACGCAAGTTCAAGCGGTTGTTTGCAGCCCCGGTATTTTCCACAAAGAAACAAAAGAAAATCTTTCG
The DNA here is from genome assembly GCA_001010745.2 of Gerris buenoi. Lineage (NCBI taxonomy): Eukaryota > Metazoa > Arthropoda > Insecta > Hemiptera > Gerridae > Gerris > Gerris buenoi. The sequence continues at coordinate 695,733 of KZ651361.1, forward strand.
ACAAAGCGTTATTAAAACTACAAAGAACTCACCAGCCAATCACCACGTAGCGCTCCCGAACACAGCGATCTCGCGGCAAAACAAACCGCCCTCGAATAGAAACCTGGACGTGTTAGCGACACTCCAAGGAGGCTCTGCCGCTCCTACCATGCACTTACTTTAAGTACCGAGTACAATGAAGCACTTCGCACTCGCCCGGTGTTAAGTTCCGCACGCTGCGTCCCCTCGCACAGCAATCAAGCCGCACTCTAAGTACCAGTCCTTACTTAAACAAAGTGCACCGACTTAGCAGCCTTGTGCTTACTAATCCCGCGTTCTCGAGTCAACAGGCTCTAATCCTGTCACAAGATAAACTACAGCTACTTACGTAACAACATATTGTCACTTGTTATCGACGACGATTAGGCGAGATGATTTAAAACAATTTTTAATTAAATGGTTTGTATAAAAACAACAACTATCGACTTTCAGTAGGGCGTGAAGATGTGCTAAATGAAGGCATGATTTATCACCTTTTTACAAAACAATTATTCTAATTAATTTGTTAATTTCTAATTATTATTTTTTTAATGAAAGTGAGCTAGGTGATCTTCCTAAAGTACCAACATTGTTTACTACGTTTTTATTTGCTTGCTTTTATGTTTGTTTGTTTGTCCAGTACAAATCTTGTAATTGATTTCTAATTAACTTCCCGAGTAGCTAGACATTTGACATTTTTAGAATAGCTCAGAACTCGATGACAATGCATTATTTTAATACGTTTATCCATCTTTCAGCATAATTTAATTCGTTTTCAGCAAATTGTGCTGTATGGAAAGTTAGTTCGGAAAAAATCCGCAAGTTATTTTATTAGTTTTGGCATATTTACAATCTTCATTTTGACAGGTTTCGAATTTATGATTTATGACAGAAAATTTAAAAACGTAGTACATAAAAAGTTCTTTTTATCGTGCAATTATTAGGTCTTCGATTCCAAAACAGATATCCGAGATCAGATATCAGGTTTGACTGAATTTTTGCGAACTAACATATCAAACTTGGCACATAGGCTCTCTACCAATACCCAATACAGAAACATTTTAACAAATTAATTAATGAATAGATTTTTCAATTTAATTAATTATCTTTTTAAAAATGAATGGATTAATTAAATCTTAAAAAAATTAGTAATAAAAATAAAATAAAATATTAATTAATTGGTAGGTATATAAAATCTTTGGAAGGCGAGATAACCCTCTTCCAGTCATCCAATCAAGCTGAAGCTTGGTACATAAGACTCTCTTGCAATAAAAAAAAATTTAACAAATTAATTAATTTTTAAATTTAATTAATTACTTGTTAAAAATGAATGGAATAATTAAATTTAAAAAAGTAATAAAAATAAAATCAAAATTTAATTAAACCCTCTTTCTGTCATCGAACTAAAACTTACTATATCGACTCTCTACCAATACAAAAACATTCTCATAAATGAATTAATTATTTAAAATTTACTAATTAATTAATTTTCTAATACTAATTTAAAATTAAAACGAATTAATACCAATATTTTTCCCCTCACAACCAAAATGATTTATAATAAAAACTTGGTTTTTATGGGCTTGTATTATTATATTTTAAAAGTTAATACTACATAATTATTGTAAAAGAATTCGCGTTGGATTAGAGTGAGAGTGAAGATCTAGGATCTAGAGTTGAAGTGATGACTCGGACAGCAGACACTTCTCTCTTATCATTCCTGTTATCACACCGCTATGATATTAAGTTAGTAAAACTATATAAACTACCGGTATGATAACAGCAATGATAACAAACGTTTAGTCTATCCCATCTCATTCATTGTCGTACTTTATCTCTCATTACTTTCGAAATCATTCAATAATGCCAGCAATTGATATTTTCTTAATTCTTAAATTGTTATTGTGTCTCTTTGAATTATAATTGTTGGTGGTACAAAGTTGTTTTGGGCTGGATTAGACGGCGGAATACATTTGCCAGTTGCTTTATATGCATACATCATGACTGCACTTTTCTCAAGTGATCACTATTCACTGCCTAATGTTTCTTTCTATTTCTATCTGCTGTAGTAATCTATTTTAGTTGACACTTATCCATTAAAGTAATCATTCTGTATGTCTCCCGTAGTTATTGATAATAATTGTAATTTGAATTATTTAAAATTTAATCTTTCCGTAGTATGAAAAGTACCAAAAACTTAAAACCAATTAGACGATAATAGCTTGTAAAAGTATAAAGTCAATAAAGTACGTAGGTAGGATGCGTGGAAGCTATGTGCCACACCAATTGGCATTCTATTTTTTTTATGTAAATGTGTTTAGGATGAATCAGCATCAGCACCCATACTACTCGGGTAGTCAGAGAATTAGATAAGGGAGGGGTCATTCCCTTCTTCATCAGTAACAAAAATTACTTCAACCAGATTATTATATATAGCTTAATGTAATAGTTGCGGGGGGGGGGGGGGGGGGTGATGATAGAATGAAATTGTTGAAATCAAAATTTGTTGAGGAAATGATGGGTAGTAAGAAATTGAGGGCAGATGGGGGGAAGTGACCCAGAGTGGTGGTTAAATGGACAGAGTAAATTGTGGGGTAAATGGTCGGAAGGATTTAAGAAGGGATTTATTTTACCTGTGATGGAGGCAAGTGCAGTGTGGGGGGTGAGGTCGACGACCCCAAGGGTCGCGCCAACATTTCCCTTTAGTACAAATCCATTATATTGATGACTTCAATTGTCACAATTTTAAATCTGCACAATTTTATTGCTTCAACTTCTAGCCGTATATCCTTGAAAGGTATTATGAAAAAATAAATAAATAAATAAAATCAGTTCGTTCATTATCAGTTTGAGTTCGGTCTAGCCGGCCATATGCAAGCTTAATGCCATATTGGACGTGTAGTTTTTAAGGTATGGCGGTTCGCAAAAATTGAAGGACAGACCGACCGACAGACAAACATGGAACCAAAAATGACCCCTAGTGTCTGAAACGGATTTCTGTCTTGGAATTTTTTAAATCGGAGACCTAAAAATATTTCGTTCTACAAAACGATCACATAGCTTCCGTTACCTTCGGTAAGCGCGGAAGCAAAATTTGATTTTTATGACTAGTGTCTATAGTTATTTTTAAGTGGTAAACAAATATAAGGTGGGTAACCAACTTGTTGGTCACTAGACACCCAATTTACTTGGTTACCACCTAAAGGTACTAAAAAGTGAATTAATACCAATATTTATTATTATAATTATTTTGCTTCCGAGCTCACCGAAAGTAGTAAGAACGACATTTTTTTATGTCTCCGATTTCAAAAATTTCAAGTCAGAAATCCGTTTCAGACACCAGGGAACATTTTTGGTTCAGTATCTGTCTGTGGGTCTGTCTCTCAATTTTTGCGAACCATCAAACCTTAAAAACTACACGTTGGATTTTATAGAAATTTGTGCCGTAGGTGATAATCAGCCCGTTGTCGGTCTCATATAAGTTTCAACCTTCTGCGCCTGTTTGTTTCTCTTCAACATGCGCACAAACATACATTTATTTACACCTAAGATTTTAAGACTCTAGTTATTGTTGAAATGTTTACTTCTGTCATATTTTCATTTAAGAGGGGTGTGAAATAGAAAAACTGGAAAAGAATGCTTTTAAATTAAAAATTTAGATTATTACTATTTCTGATCCGATTTCAGGTGTTTATAAATAAAAATGTTTATTGTTAACTATCGGCTGTTTAATATATACTGCGTACTGCATTGTTTCGCTAATAAAAACATCGAATAATATTGTTTTAATTATTTAATTAGTTATTGAGCCAAATAAAATTATCTATCAAATATCAAAAGCAGATTCTTAAAAAAGCGAAGCGGAGTCACATCTCCCGTCAACAACAGTATGACAATGTGATGGTGTGATATAAACAAATAAATCCAATATGAATTTTAACGCACGAATAAAATTTGAGACTAAAATGCAGGCTCAGCTGAATATTGGAAGCAGACAACTGCATGGCACACCTAGTTACAATGCAGAGATACCTTACGCACAATAATTGCAATGACTCATTTGTTTAAGACGATTCTCCTCGATTATAATTATATATAATACATTAGAGAGTTTAGGTTTATGAGTAGAGTTTAGACGTAAAAAAATTAACGTTATACGTCTTTCAAATGTCAAACTTATCGCGCATGCGTACGTATAAAATTATCGTACTGTGAAAAGACGTGATACTTTAATCTGTCACTATTGTCGTATCACTTTTTTCCTTTATTTTTTTACGTTATTTGTGTTTATTTTCTAAAAAAATAAGACAAATTTAAAACAAAACTGTCAAAAAATATAAATATATCCTGATTAACGTATTCACTTCACTACGTCTTTTGTTACGTTTTAATTAAACTCGATTATGATAACATACGACATTTTGTTATTATGATAAAATTAAAGTATCACGACAATCAAAAATACGTTTTATTTAAACTCTCTATTGTTTTTGTGGAACAAGGTTTGCAGTTGGTAATTACACGGGCCCTTGCCGAGAGGGCTGGACCGCCAGATGCTGCAACCCTCGCTTCTAGATCTCCCCCATAATGACGCAACTCCCAAGATATGTTGGATTCCGTGGGGGTCCCGAGACACTACCCTTATCAGTTATCAGAACTGCAAGTCACTGTCAGCCCCTTCCCCCCCCCCACCTCTCTCTCGTTTAATATAGCTTCCACTGAATCGTCACATCGATTTCAACATCATCTTATAAACCAAATTCGCTAGTAAGCTTCTGAGAAAATGCTTAACAGTTCATCGATGATTTAAATGAAACATTAGAGAGTTTAAATAAGACGTAAAAAAAATTAACGTTATACGTGTTTCAAATGTCAAACTTATTGCGCATGCGTACGTATAAAATTGTCGTACTGTGAAAAGACGTGATACTTTTATCTGTCACAGTTGTCGTATCTTATTTTCTAAAATACGACAAATTTAAAACAAAAAATACTTCACTACGTCTTTTGATACGTATTACTTAAACTCACCATTTGGTTATGACGTTAAAATTAAAGTATTACGACAATCAAAAATACGTCTTATTTAAACTCTCTATTATTTTAACGTTTATTCTTGTCTAAAATACGACTTCCTATAGTTACCCGGAAAAATATTACAAATTCATGTTCTATTTTCCACTGGTAAAATTTTACAGAAAACGCTGATAAAATTTTCAACGACTGTTAAATTTAACCGTGTAAATTTTACAGAACACTGTTAAATTTAACCGTGAAAATCGGAAAAGGGACCCAAGACGATCGATAAGATTCTCAATCCTGGGTTCATTGCTCGATGGATCGGATCGACAGCCCGACTGACGTTTATTCACTTCAGACAGTAGCAAGGTACGGACAGAAATGCAGATATCGAGTAAAAGAAACCAACAAGGCAGTTGCGGACGTTATCTTGACATCAACTTGCAGAACAAAGTTCTTAAGGGTAAACTACTTTGCCGACGAAGAGATAAAGAAACAATGTTGAATTAACTCGTGTAATCTTGGAAACCACTGTCCAATAGAACAATAGTGATTTGTTAGTGAGTAATAGTACATTACGCGTCGAGTGTGGAAAGTAGCATTTTGCATGCGAGTGTGGAGTTTACGCCCGAGCGACAGCGAGGGTAGTAAAACCACACGAGCAATGCAAAATGCCGTTTTCACACGAGTTGCGTACCGTACTTTATCTACGATTGTTAGATTTTAATAATAAATACAGAAAAAAAAATTTAAAAACTTCCTGTATGTAAGCTCGTATTTCAGTATTTCTCTTTTGATAAAGATGACATCAATTCGTTAGTTGTATTTTGTGCCGAATTAATTATTTCGGAAGGCGTATTATTCTCCTCATATTCTTCACAATCACTTAAATCACTCATTGATTTTCACTTCATTGATTAAAAAAACTCGATACAAACAGTTACTTTTATTAAATAAACATCAAAGTTATGTTAAATGTAAACAAACTCGCTAATCGTGTGTAAAGTTGAACAATTCTTCTTGTTTACGTCACTAGAGTGGAAAAAAAGAGGAATTCTTCTTCTTTACGTCACTAGAGTGGAAAAAAAAGAGGAATTGTTCAAAACAATGAGACACGCCTGCGCAATTAATTCAGGTGTGTAAAGAATCACTTTCTACGAATCTAAACAGATGTAATGTTTATATTACGTATCAATCGTAGATAAACTTTTTTTAACTGGTTGCTCGGCCAATTCGAGCGGCGTATATCTACAACTATTCGCTATCAACAAGGACGGTTACGACGTAGTGTTTATCGACGAAGCGAAGAATAGCGCCGGCTGCACCAGGTCTTTAACACATGCAATGTCGTCCTCGGCAGCAATACAAGACAACCTGAAATATCGAAGCAACTACACCAACCATCAGATTGCCACACATATTATTCTACCGACCATTAACCAAAATCTAATTTCACAATATTTGCAAATCCATCATTTTCGTGTTTAAACTCGTCAAATATGAACACGTTCAACAAAGCAACAGTTTGAGTTTGTCAGTACGATAGACCGTTTAGGAACAACTATGAAATGCAAACAGAATACGTTCAATAACAAAGTACTGGTGTCCCGGGGGAGGTTTGACCACTTGACCATGAAAACCCTTACTAAGCAGCCTCGCTGTCTGGCCCCATCGTAAAGCCCAACCCATAAAACTCCCTAACCTAGCAAGCAAAAAACTAACCCCCTAAAACTAAACTTTTTACTACAAATCCTTTATGAAATACATAATATAATAATCATGACAAAGCTAAATTTGATGGAATATTATTTCTATGGGTACAGAGTGTGTGGTAGCAAGTTTCAGCTATGTTGGAACACTGCACCAGGGTTTATTAGTCAAACAAAGGCTTCTCCAAATTTCTATCATTCTTCGGGAAACAATTTTTTTTTATTAAATCGGTTAAAAAGTTCTGCACTTCACAATTCATCCATAAAAATCACAAGGACCGTTTTAGACTGTTTTCACAAGATTTTCTTTTGTTAATAGCGCACCTAAAAACAGAAAATATTCTGTATCGTATACCACGATATATTTTTTTGGGGGGGTTTCGAAAAAAAAGTCATCCTTTATATAAAAATAAACCTATTGCTCGTTCTTAAACCACTGAAAATGGTGATATTTTCTATATTTTGTGCACGGGGAGTTCAGTTTCTTGAACATTTTAAAAAATTACCAAGACCAAACTACCCTATTTTTCAAGGTATCGAGTATATATTACCGACAAAAGTAGTTCATATTTAGTTGCCAAAAAAAGTTCAAAATATTATTGCTTCCGAGCTTACCGAAGGTAACGGAAGCATCGTGTTCACTTTTGAGAACGAAAAAGTTTTATGCCTCCGATTTTAAAAATTCCAAGACAGAAATCCGTTTCAGACATCAGGGAACATTTTTGGTTCTGTGTCTGTCTGTCTGTCTGTCTGTCGGTCTGTGTGTCCGTGAATCATGAAACGTGCGACGATAACTTGAGTAATTCTTGACCGATTTTGATGAAATTTGGTATACATGTTCATTTTGCTAATGCTCAGGACGAGTTCGTTGGACAACGTTATCCGTTCAAGCGTTCACGCGCAACGCTCGCGTAAACGTGAACTTCAAATTTAAAATTGGAATTTTCGGTCGGGAAAAAAATCAAACCTTATCTATTCAATGAGACGAACATTTTTTTCAAATACAATTTTTTAGTAAAACCTACAGCGACACCCCTATGAAGTGTTAAAGATCGCTAAAAACTGTTAATTGTTCTTACACAATAAACAATATAACAATAAAGTAATATAACGTTAATGTTAATATAACAATAAAGTACATGATAGGATGCGAGGAAGCTATGTGCCACACTAATTGGCAGTGTATTTTCTATTATTTTAATAAAATAAATTACTTACAAATCAAAAATAATTTTCGGTATATAAAAGGACATATTTCTATACAAAGGATCTCGGCAAAACCGAATCTAAAGCATCGATATGGCCTCGAGTAGGGGGCGGGCGGGGAGAGGAGAAAAGTGAGCCCAAGATGGAGGTGTTGTTAAGGGGTTTGCTCACTCTCTGGATCACCTGGGCGCTCGCTCCCGGCTCAAAACATAATATAAGAAAAATCGTTGTTCTTTAGCATCACAACAGGTCGTAATTAATAATTCTAATATTTACACATTATTAGAAATCGACGATCTTAAAACCTTAACAGTGTAGAAAAATAATAACTAAGATATTAATGACGATTGGAGCGCCCTCTACTTCTCAGGGGTCTTCAGCAGACCAAGTGGGTTTCCACCCCCATTCGACGACCAATAAAACAACCGAACAGCAAAACAATAAAAAAAGAAGGAGGCCGTCGAATTGTTGACTATTGTTTTGAGCCCCTACAATGCTAAGTTCTCTACAAGTGTTTTGAACGTGCTGAAAGGGAATATAGCTCTACCTGTGCAATTATTTCATTTAGCTCATCCACGTTGATATGATAACTAGTAGTCAGGGCCGGATTTAGGCATAGGCGACATAGGCGGCCGCCTAGGGGCCCGCACCACAAAGGGTAAAGAAAGTATTGTTATGACAAGCAAAAAAAAAAAAAAATAAAAAAATAAAAAAATAAATTAAAAAAATTTAAAAGGTACTAAAAAG
>KZ651361.1:713059-727507 GCA_001010745.2 Gerris buenoi
TAGAGGTCGACCAAGAAGTCATGGAAATCTGAGGAGTGCGCTAGTGTCGTCATGTACAGTCAGTTTTTAATAAAATAGATCACTGTCAAAAAACACAGTGTTGTTCTTTGGTTATTAATCATTTTATTTTTTTAACTTCTATATTTTTTGCCACAGGCAACACTGTACCTGATAAGAAATCACTTCTACAATACGATAATATCTTTATATTATTATTTATTGATTATTCCTCTTTATTTTTGGGTTTGATTAACTTACTTAATAAAACTTTTTATTTCATCCCCGTTAATTGTAGCGTCCTTCGTATTTGCATCATCCCGTGGATTTGTGGATCTTACGAAAATCGTTTAGGACAGTTGTGACTATAACTCAAACTCGTAAAGTATAAAAACAAACAAAACAGGAAACCTAACAGATTGGAAACCTTCCTGTTGTTATTCATGAGATTTAACAACTAGAATAGCACCCGACTATACTGACTTCGGCAATACTCGTAAGTCCCGACTTTAAACGAAGCTAAGCTTTCAGTTTCTACCGTGTTCATGACTTCTTGGTCGACCTCTAGTAAAATAACCTTCTTTTGTTGACAAATAAATTATGCATTTCCCTCTCTCCCACAGGCCTGGTAGCCTGTGGGATTTTATTTCTTCCCTCACATAGGTTGGTCAATCTGAGTGTCAAAAAACAATACTAATTATAAAAATAGAATAGAGGACGTTTATGGAATTAAATGACAGATTTCAAATCAAAGACGTCTCAGTTCCTTTGATATTTCTCTCAGCACCGTCTGCTCCCCCTTACCGGCCTTAAGGGGGAGCAACATCATTGAGTATTGACATTATTGTAAGACTTATTTTAAAAAAAGTTAAGAAATAAAAATGTATTTAAAATGTATTTTGTGTAAGTACCTTTTTTAAAAGTTTAACCAAGTAAAGAGTGAAGTAAGAGTGCCTATCCGGCGGATAGTGGATAGGCACTCATCGGATAGTATTCGTCCACTTTACCCCTCTTCTATGGATTTTGTGAAATTATTTGACATATTACAGAAACTTAGATTTTTCTACTTTTTTTTCTTTTGCGTCTAATGATGCATTCTGGTGGGAATCGAAATGATGATATTTTGGCTCTTCCGTCGTTTATTACACGATGCTTGTGGCAACTACCGTCCAGGCGTTTGGTCGCTCCCCGTGAGTTGACAGATTGACATTTTATATTGACGATGTCAAATATCGAGACGTAATCAAGACGTTTCGATAAAACAGAAGACGCCGTTACGGAGCGTGTAGAGTTCGAATCGGAGAATAATCCGGCCGAGCTATGGAGGGCTGCCTCCTGGAAACCAGCAAAATCAGTAAAAAGTAAGCACTCCTTCCACTCGTATTCCTTTGTCTTAAATATGCAGCTCTGACCGCAGCAAAGTAGTGTAGTAAGTGCAAGTTACCGCTGCATGTGCAGCGGTCACTTGCAAATGTTTTACCTCTGCTATTCCCACATAATTAACCACTTTTATCAATTTCGGCACTGTCAAAGATGACCGAGATAATAGCAGTGGTGTCACGAGACGACTGACATAAATGGTTGCGTTGCAGAGATAATGGCAGTCGTTACACTTGACGACTCACCACTTTACCAGCTGTTAAGCTGCAATAACTAACATTGTTATATTATAATGTATAGCTTGGATTAAGTGTCGAGTTAATGGCTGTGTGCTACACAAAGAGTTGTTATAATAAGATGAATCTAGCTGTTCTTAATTTTTCCTATCTATTTTGGATTTATTCTGTCATTAAAAGAAACGTATGTGCTCATTTGTGACCGACTAAATTTGTCAAGACGGGTTTTAAAAATATCCGATCTAATAACTTTAACAATGTAACTCAATTCCGATTGTTCCTGTTTGAACAACTGACAAATATATATACTATCTGTTTGAACTTTCACAATGTTGCACAGGTAATACTAGTACATAGTTCTGTCAGTATTTTTCACGTAAAAAAGATAAGAAAAGTAGGACCCTGTTAATGTTAATCCATAAACGCGCTAAACCGGAACCTTTGGTAATCTGGACGGTTCTCCATAGAGACTGAAAGCCCGTAACAATAAAATTGATATCGCAAATTACTTGTTTCTCGCTGAACCTGTGACCCTGTATACAATAACAACTTGTTAAATGCATTGAAAAATATAAATTTAAAAGGTGTGTTGAGTCTAGCTATGAGTTGGAAACTGATAGCAATGTACATATTATGTATGTTCAAATGTTCATCCTACATATGTAATTAGTAATTACATATCAGGTTAATGATATTCCTTTAATTTGTCCATATACATGGTAATACAAATGCCGTATGTGATATTTTATTTGCTTTAGTACCCCTTCCCCCCCTTTTGGTTTAACGATAGTCTGCCCGACAAAAGTTTAAAAGGTTTGTGTGTTTGTCTCCCCAAGACATTGAGACTCCTGGGGCAGTTTTATATTTAATATTCCTTTCTTATTTGTATATCTAATTTGTTGATTAGACCAAGGGATATGATCACAATTATATACACAAGTTAAATATTCCTTTGTCTTAAGGTTCATTGGAATAAATATCCCTTTGCTGTTAATAGTAATTTAGACTAAGGACTATAATATGCTACTCAGTATATGTTCCTTTGTCTAAATAACTATTAAACAAAGGGATATAGAGGGTGCTTAGGTAAAAAATTTGCCCAGTATCTATATGCAGTTATTTAAAAAAAATCACAGGGAAGTACTTGCCCCAAGTACTTTTTAGGGTTTTGAAGATGAGTAAGCATACCCATTATGTAATTATGATTTCTGGTCTTCGATCTCAAGAGTCCGGGTTCGATTCCCCGGGGGGTCACAATGTTTTTTATCAGTAATAAACCAAAAAGGAATAAAAACTTTAAAAAAGCAAATATATATTTGTGTCCTACTCTTCAGCAGCTTTCATTTGATACCCAACTCAAAATTTTAAAAAAATAAAATTTTGGGCGCACTTCACTATTTCGCGCCCAAAATTGACAATTTTTAAAAATTTGGGATCAACTCCCGGAATTTTCATCGCCCAACAATAAGGCATTAGCATGAATTATTTCGAAATTTTAGCACCAGCCAATCTATAGTGGTTGGGGGGGGGGAAATTTTTTTTGGGTATATTTTGATTTTTTTCCCCTATAAGGAATGCAAAATTTAAAAAAGCATATATATATTTGTGTTCTACTCTTCAGCAGCTTTCATTTGATACCCCACTCAAAAATTTAAAAAAATGTAAATTTTTGAGTTTACCACATTTTTTTGAATTGCGCATGCGCAAATCTAATTATGGACTTCTGTATATTTTTCCTCTGGTTGGGTCAAAAAGTTGCACCAGGGTTCCAAATTTCAGCACTTTCGCTTGAACGGTTCGGGCCCTATGAACCAAAGAGCGACGGACGGACGGACACATCACCCTCGGCATAAGGGTTTTGAGAAGTGTCTACAAAACCCTAAAAAATTGAAACCTCGCTAAGCCGGAAATTCCTCTAATCTGGACGAACTTCTGCCTGAATCCGTCCAGATTAACGGGGTCCTACGATAAGTCGTTATTAATGACTTAAAGGAAACATCCATGCTAAATTTGAAGAAAATAAACAAGGCGTTTGAGCGTAACTGATTAAGAAACAAATTTCCAGAAGAAATGCCAAACGGTCGAGTTTCAAGTTGAAACAAAGACCTCCTCGCCCCGCTCCATCAAATCAGTTATATAATAAAGTAGGTGGTTCCTTTTAAGTATAATTTCTTGATTAGTTGGGTCTTTTAAGGAAATATAAACGCCTCACTTTTGCGATATTTCGATCCCTCCTTGGATCATTCTCAAGCTAAAATCATAGTTTATTTCATTATTACAATTATTTTATAAATTATAATTACTGTACATTGAAATTAAGTTGATAATTTACTGGTATTAACTTGCATCTTTACTGACCTGATTGAATTTACTGAATTGATTGAAATCCAATCAAATTTATTGATCATATAGTTCATAATGTTAATGACCTACATAACATGTGGGTATCATCAATTATTTTTAATCGATGTTTAATATTTTAGGGTGAAATGACGAGAATCAATAAGATTCAATGACACGTAACTGTAGGAACTTTTATATACAACAATAATCATGACAATGTAATCAGCCAGTCAATCAGGTCAGTAAAGATGCAAGTGTCTATAGTTAATACCAGTAAATTAACAACTTAATTTCAATGTACAGTAATTATAATTTATAAAATAATTGTAATAATGAAATAAACTATGATTTTAGCTTGAAAATGATCCAAGGAGGGATCGAAATATCGCAAAAGTGAGGCGTTTATATTTCCTTAAAAGACCCAACTAATCAAGAAATCAGTTATAGTTTACGAGGAGCCGCTTGTAGAAAAGCCTTCTTTACTTTAATAGGGGGAATCGTTGATTGCTCGAAAATTTTTTCAATGAGGTAAACGAGTTTAGGAGGGAATGTTTTGAAAGGGCTGACAAGGGAGAGTTAGGCCGGTATCACGGCTTCGTAAGCACCTGACGCTGTACAAGGTCGATCCACCGCACTGAACAGAGCGTCGGCTGAACGGAGCGTGGCAACACTGCGTGACAACACTGCGTGGTAACACTGCGTGGCAACACTGCGTGGAAACACGTGGCTCCCACGCAGTTCACACGCTACTCGCCCGATCAGAACATGTACTCGGTCCGACATACTTGTCTTATCTATTAATCAGTAACCAGTAACAGATGAGTGACTGCACAGATTCTCCGTCCGAGCGTTACCTCCACGAGCAGGACTTGTATGCTGCGCCCTGGGAAAAACCTTTTGTAGGATTAAAATTGTATTATAATTTTTATTACTCAAGTTTTATTACAAACGAAATAGATACTTATTATATGAAAATGAAAAAAAAAAAAAATCCTTTGGATTTGTCTACAGGTCTTGTATAAACATTAACATTTCGAAACTAAGGAAAAAGTCGAAATTTTTGATTAAATTACAGTAAGTGAATGGCTTGTAATATAATCATTTTCTATACTTTTCTTGAAAACTTTTAGTCAACATAACTGCATGGACCTTTTTCTTTTTTTCGTAAATTTACCGCCAGAAATTGCCGCCTTGGGAAATTGCCCAGTCTGCCCATTGGTAAATCGGGGCCTGTCCACGAGACAGAACCCTTTCAATTTTGGTCTTGACTTTTCATTATCGTCAGGACGTCAGATAAACATCGTTACGATAAGAAAGAGCGAGTGGAATGTGTGTTGCAGACGCCTCGCCGGGCTGATAGAGAGAGTGTGTCTACCCATAGAGTACAGTGATCCGGGGAGAATCCTCTCGCTACTCAGGAGTCTCTTCGAGAACTCTGCCGACACACACCAGATCAAAATCAACAAATACGTAACTCCACACTTCTTCAATATATTAAACCTTTAGACTTGATATTAACCTAGAATAAGCTCCAAGTGTGTGTATATGGCTTGGGTGACATCCTGTTGCATGGTATATTCAAAGATGCTGCTTATCAATCGAACTTAATTGGGTTTTTCATTTTGGATACTTGGGATTTTAAAAGTTTTTGTCTTTGTCAAACGATAACTGACGTAAAAATTAATTGATAAGAATGAAAGTTAGGCTCACAGGAGCCTCAGTATGATAACTTTACTTTTTAAGGAAATTCCACTCACATTTTCAATATGGCGGCCAATATGGTGCATGACTAAATGGAAAGGTTTTATACTATATCGTTTCAAAGGTCTTGAATATGGCCGAAAGGATGGTGTTAGAAAATAGTTACAAGTTCACGCTCATACTCATATGTCATGTTATAGTCCAGGAGATAGCGTGCAAAAAAGTGTCTGACTAACATCAAGCTAGAATTTTGTATACAAGTTAATATTTTAGCGCCTTTTAAGAATATGTGGTCGGCTAAGTTCGTCTGCGGGACATAGCTTGGCAATAGGCATTTGAAAACAAACAAACCGGTGGAGTGTGGCCATGTCACGCCAATTATGGTGGGCAGTATGATTTTCATGATCCTGAGTTCAGAATTATTTAGTAGACAAAATATCAAGTCGATGTTATTTTCACAGTTGATAGGTTTGTTATTCAAATATTACTAAAAATCAACATGGTCGCCTGTCAAGGGACGAACTAACATCAACTTGATCGTCGGTCTACTAACTAATTCTGTACTCAGGATCATGAAAATCACATTGTCCACCATAATTGGTGAGACATGGCCGCTCTCCACCGGTTTGTTTTTTTCAAACGCCTATTGCCAAGCTATGTCCCGCAGACGAACTTGCCGACCACATATTCTTAAAAGGCGCTAAAAGATTGACGTGTATACAAAATTCTAGCTTGATGTTAGTCAGACATTTTTTTTGCACGCTATCTCATGGACTATTACATTTAATTGTAAAGCTCTTTTCTGATAGCTTAAGCGAATATTGTAAGAGTTTCCCCTAAAAGTATTACCTGTCACAATAAGGCCAACAAACAAATATGGCCGCAAGCAAGAGTTAAACTAAAATGGTTCTAGCCAGCGGTGAAATCGCTTCTGAAATGACCTTAACTTTGGTTCCCACAATGTACGTAAGATGCCTTCGAGTCTATAAAGAGAAATATAATTATACCGAAGCATGAAGCCTCGCAAGTATCCTAATTAGACGGGGCTAAATATACAGGATCACTTTCATCAAGGTACTCGATAGTTTGTTCTGTTTGTAGAGGAGCTCGGTAATGTTGTATTGAACTGTAAGAACGTAGGTATCGGTGCACAAGTTTTTGAGTTAATTAGACGGCTGAAGCAGTGTTACAACATTTGCCTAATGACAGTGGAAGTGTGATTTGCTAGTGAAGAGGTGTATTTTGGCTAATAAGTGGATTAATTAGGTAATTAATAATTAATTAGTGTATTAATTAGATGACTGTGTGTTACACTAGCTGGCGGAAGTGACTGGGAGCGTGGCGGTGTTCCAAGTCCTCTCGTTTCTAAGAAAGAATCAGTACAAAGTCACCGTAATAGCGGACAAGATTCTTCCCTTGGACCTGTACCTCAGTGTAAGTCTCACTGTATCTGTACACTCGCATTATGTTTTAACTAAGATTTATCTTTGAAGCTTAAAAATTATAATAAACGAAACAAAACAAAAATATATTTCCCCGAACAATAATTTAAAGCGTCTTGTAAACGAGCATCTTTTTACGGTAATAATCGCCGGGAGGCCATTATTTATCGTTATTCGGCGAAAATTTAACTTGATTGCTTAAAATCTAGAAAATCAAAATGCCCGGCAAAATTTTCGGCAAAGTTACAAACAATGCCAGGCAATACAAAAGTATTGCGGGAGTTCTGTATATGTAGCCACACGTTTCCGCAAAAAATTGCTGGTTTACAGCCCCAAGATGAAGATGGATACACCGAATCATGGACTGAGCTACACTGAAGTAGTTGGAATAGACAGGTGAAATCGATAGCTTCCTGCATCTTAGCGAATATTAAGCGGAGCTGTTTAAACGAACCAATTATCTTTTTTAAACTATATTGGATGGTTCTATGAGGATAGCCAGAACCTGTAATCTATAGGAATACGTTTATATATTTATATAATTTTTAAAGTGCCCCTAACGGCAGAGCCACAAGGACGCTGATATTAAGATTCGTAAACGGCAAACATATTTTCAGCGCGACCATATCAGACCAAACTAATATCACTAGTTGATACTAAGTTTTAGAATACTAGACGCAAGTCGATTCGACTGGCCTAAACAATTGTACAAAGTTAAACGTTTTAGCTCGAATAGGTCCGTTTAATAAATTAGATGAGATTGTCACACCAGATGTAAAGCAGCATTGAATGATGTTCAGGGAGACAGCGAGATGGTAACGGCTCTGGTGGGGACTGAGAAGGACGTGGTGGAGGTCTCCAAGGAGCGCGTCGTGGGCAAGTTGAAGGAGTCTCTGGAGAAATACTTTGCCGACCTGGAGAAAGAGACGACCGAAGTCGTGGAACTCGACTCACTTCTCGCCGTCCCCATCAAGCATCCGGTCAGCGCCAAGACGCTCCTTCACGTGGTGCTGGTCAACACTCCCAGGATCGTCGACTACAGGAGGATCAACTCCAACCTCGTTAAAGAGTGCATGAGGTAACTCCGGTCTCGAACCGCCCTTAGCAGTCACCTAAAATAGCTTTAGTAGGGCTGCAGAGTTGTCTAGGCCGACTCGACCACAGTATAGCAGATACTGAATCGAGACTCTTGGCATCGGAAGGTAGATAGCACGTGTGTGCTGCCAGATCTGCATAGAATCGGTTGCAACTGCGAGTTCAAAGGGAGGCTGGAAAATTAAATTAAGACGAAACTCCATAATCGATTCACATAAGGTTGAATTATTTACAAATAACTTCGTGTATATAATAACAAATGCAGGGTTAATAAAAAGTGTGGAGAAACCTCAAAAACTTTTTAGTACATTTGTGGAGACACGTATGAAATGTTCTAAGGCATAACTTGAAAACGTATTCTAACAAATAGTAAAAAACTTAGAATAATACTATATATAGAAGGAGCATAGAATCGGAATCCTAAGCAATTACTGATAAGAGGCTGAAGCCAACTTTTGCCGAGAGGGTTGTGTCCCTTAGACCAGGGTGCCAACATAACAACACTCTTTTTTTCATTTAAGCTGGAGAAGGTTGGCCACGCTTTAGTAACTATTTAAAGCCCGCTCACAAACGTCAAGAAAACAAGCCCTGCCATTGGTTATTGTTTACGTTTCACTCTGACGTCATTTTTTTCAACTCGCCCGGCATGATATAATAAACATTATTTTTAGCATACTTCAAGCTAAAATAAGATAAAACACAAAAAAATATTACAATAAACTAAACTGACTATCAATAATTATAATTGAATAAAAAAATTAAATTAAAAAACCAAAGGCAAATAATTTTAGAGTTAAGACGTCACAAATTACAAAAATGAATTTTTAGAACGCAGATAAGGTACACAACCAAAGTTCCAAAGTTGGCTTCAGTGTTATCAGTGACCCTCCTTCTATATATAGTATTATTCTAAGGTAAAAAATAACTACATGTCAAAATAAGAAAGATCGTTGAAAGACAAAACAAAACTCAACACCATACAGATGTACTTTTTAGTGTAAGGGACAACGTTACGTCTACAATTTTAAATTTAAACCCGTACCGAGTGACTCCTCACTTTGAGTATCTTGATAAAAGAATAAGAAAAGCGCAAACTATCCGAAATGATGACAGATTAACTAATTCATCTCTAGCCCTGTTCTTTCTTTCTTTAGTAAAACCTTTAAAACGAGTTGACACTCGTTAGGGGAAGTAGTATACACTAAAAAGTTATTTAGGTATACTGGCACGTTTTAATAACCCTGAATAATTAATAGTAATGTAATAAATAATAAAGGTTATTCTATTACACAAGTTTCCGCGGTTATTGATTATGTATTTGTAGGAGTTGTGGAAGGAAGGCTTAAGATGTTTTACTCCGAGTGTTGGAGCATATTGAGGTGAGACCATGATGCCCTAACCAAGGAACAAGGGTAACGTTGTCGGCAGCTAAATTACGGCTGACGAAATCACACCCGGAACACCAACTAGATAACAAGAAATCGCTATCTGTGATTGTGGTCAAGATTCAGACTAAGACTAATCGATTTTTATATATGGGTTCGCAGCTTCGGACTTCAGACAATATTTAAATTTTCCACTTGATCAAATGGAAGCAATATATTGTAAAGCTTGGTAGGTGCGCATGAAAAAGTGCTCACCCACTCTGTGTGAAAAAGGAAATAAATAAATAAATAAATAAATATTATAATAAAATAAAAATAAAAAAGAAAAAAGAAAAACCCTCGCTGTCTTTCCAAGTCGTCACAATTCAATAGATCTTTTCGTCGCCGTAGAAACGACAATCTTAAGGAAATTATTTAAATAATCTAAACTACGAGTCTCCACCTCTATAATATTTACGGGTTTAAGGTTTAATTTTTAAGCTCGGAATTGTTAAACAGGCAAAGCTCGAAGGACTAACTCGGTTATTACTTTCCTATTACTTCTAGGCGAAAAGTTTTGTAGAACTTGTAATGAACTGTTAGAAGAATTAATGAAACGGTTCTTCCGGAAGGGCCTTAAAATTTTAAATGCTTATTGTGATTTTTTGCCTAGTAACCCCTTCCCTTCCAATTATTCGATCGATTTATAAATTTAATCAGCTACTATTCACAGTGTAAATAGAATAGAGGAGGTAAAATGGACAGAGTGGTGAGCGACGTAGATCCATCTGTAGGGTTGGAGAAGCAGCCGGGTAGGACAGTATGGGGATTCCGTCATGGTCGTGTGCCCTCACACGACACTGCCTACCATCTACCGGCTAAACCATGAATTAACTAAACACTTATTGATTACGACAAATTATAATGTGAGGCGTCGCGTGGCTCACGCTTCAAACTTGTAGCAGCCCACCTGCTGTATAAAACAGCTAATAAAAATAGTTTGTAGACCGGGTTTAACACACAGATTCGCACTAAATTCTTCTACGATATACTGTTAGTTTTTGAAAGTTGGTGTTTTCACACCGAATCTTGGTAGAAACAACCAATTAGTTTTAACAAACAATTTTGAATTTTAAGTTTAAACGGACAAGTGTGGGACGATATCGAGAGTAAATTCCTGTGTGACGGCGCGTCTGATAACAGTGAGAGATAATCATAATCACTGTTAGGTTATACCATGGTATTTCCAGGATGATGACTAGTTCAATCCAAGTATAAACTAATCCAAAAGAAATTACTGATATCCTGTTATCCAGATTTAATCCTGTCCATTATCGTTGTTCCATAGGTTCCCCAATATTCATCCCATTATTGGTGTCTTATTGGGTCATCCTAAGAATAGCCAGTTAAGGGTATCCTATAGATATCTTGTTTTGTAACTCTTGGGCTAATGAATGAAACTATGGTCGTATACAATTTGTGGGGATATGTAGCTGCTGAACGAATATGTGCTTTCTACGTTAAAATTGCTCTTATAGTATTTTATAGCGTGTTAAATAAAGCTATATTTTTAATATAGGCCAAAAGCTTTAACTAACAGATTTGATCAGAAGTGGATATTTTACAATATACAAAGTTGGTGCGAAAGCTGTGAAACAGTCTGCAATGGTAAAATTACTTGTGATATGTTTTGAGGTTTAAGTATTTATTTTGAGTACGGCTAAATCGGGAAATTACTCCTAGTATAGTGGATAATGGCCACGTTGAGTTTTAATACCATAACTTATATCACATAATATGAGTATTGTTACAACAGTTCACTATTAAACATTTTCATTTTGAGCATCCAGACTATATCCCACATGTGACAAAAGATCAAGGTCCTGTGGAGATCCTATGAACAAAGTTATTCTACTTGGGGAGTCACTTGCTAGGCATCGGGCATAAAACTAATTTGTTGAGTAAATCGAGTCCCTTTGTCAGGGTGAGTGATGTTATGTCGGATTTATATAGTTATGTGGATCAAGGTGTAGCTCGTTGTTAAATAGTAGTGTGAATTAGAGGCCAGTTGGTTCTGGCTAAGTTTGCTGCTTAATAGTCGTCTTTAGTGAAGTAACAGTAATAATAAATCACAGAAATGTGCAAATATGACAAACTACGGATTTAAATTAAAACAAATGAAATGATAATGATTCGAAATCGGTTTACCTGATCGCTGGTCATCTTGAAACTGGTTCGAATAAGTGTTGAAAAGTAAACCGACAAGAGCTCTTATACCCCGACTTATCCAATACATCAGTATTGAAAGCTACAAGTGCAAGTGGCAGTTTTAATTTGAATTGGAAAGTGTAGGGGGTTTTATATTTAGACAAGCACTCTGTTGGAATGATTACTACTTTAGGTACTGGATAGGGATGTCGGTGAACGTACTGCTGGAATGATGAATGTTGTAGGTACTGGATAGGGATGTCGGTGAACGTACTGCTGGAATGATGAATGTTGTAGGCACTGGATAGGGATGTCGGTGAACGTACTGCAGGAATGATGAATGGTGTAGGCACTGGATAGGGATGTCGGTGAACGTACTGCTGGAATGATGAATGTTGTAGGCACTGGATAGGGATGTCGGTGAACGTACTGCAGGAATGATGAATGGTGTAGGCACTGGATAGGGATGTCGGTGAACGTACTGCTGGAATGATGAATGTTGTAGGCACTGGATAGGGATGTCGGTGAACGTACTGCAGGAATGATGAATGGTGTAGGCACTGGATAGGGATGTCGGTGAACGTACTGCTGGAATGATGAATGTTGTAGGCACTGGATAGGGATGTCTGTGAACGTACTGCTGGAATGATTACTGTTTTAGGTATTGCATGGGGATGTTAGTGAACGCACTGCTGGAATGATTACTGTTGTAGGTACTGGATAGGGATGTCGGTGAACGTACTGCTGGAATGATTACTGTTTTAGGTATTGCATGGGGATGTTAGTGAACGCACTGCTGGAATGATTACTGTTGTAGGTACTGGATAGGGATGTCGGTGAACGTACTGCTGGAATGATTACTGTTTTAGGTATTGCATGGGGATGTTAGTGAACGCAGTGTGCTTCGAGGAAGAGAAGAAAGAACATGAGAGAGCCAGGAACTTCATTGACATCATGAAGCAAACTTTACTCAATATCGGTGCATATCTTGATCCGCTCCGGCTACACTTCATTACAAATCTTTTTACTGTTCTTATAATTTCCTGTCTGTTACTAACTATCCTTTCTATTATACAATTTACACTATTAACGTGTTAATACGTTAGATCCACCGATTCCAAGAAATGTAATTCAAATCATTTGGCGTCTGTGCCTATCTAAGTAGTGATGTCTACAATCTACATTGTGGTCAAGTTTGCTCTTTCTTTTTTCCATAACCTGGCTTAAATCGTTTAATAAAAAAAACTATAGTGTTTTGAAAAGGGTAGTCATGTCTTACTAACCTGCTGTGACGTATCAAAAGCGTTTGACTCACTTAGAATCGATCTGTTTTTAAAAAAATGCAAAATGATGAACATAGAAAGGAACGCTTACCTTATATCAGAAGATTTCTCAAGTAACAGACCTCAGCATGTAGTTTTCAACAATCAGGAATCTTCTCAAACAGATGTAAACATAGGGGCACCCCAGGGCTCGATAATAGCCTGTTTGCTGTTCATAATGAGCACAAATGATATGCCACACTTTTTAGAACAAGACGACTCACAAGACAAACAGACTTTCAGACATGATAATGACATCGAAACTGACTTTAATTTAGAAGTAATAGCTTACGCCGATGACTCTAACTTAGCTATGGAGCGCAAAGATGAAAAGCTCCTCCGTCACCAAGCTGAAATAAAATTAGAAAAAATAAGAAAATGGTTTTCTGATAATAACTATAAAATGAATATGGAGAAAACACAAACCCTTTTACTATGTCTGAAAAATAATACAAAGCAAGAACCTATTAAATTCTTAGGACTGACACTCGACGACAAACTGAGTTGGAAACCGCACTTAGACAACATTACTTCAAAACTAGCATCTTATGTTTATGAATTTAGAAAATTAAAAAACAGAGTACCTGAAGAGACAATGGTCACAGTCTACAAATCAGTAGTTCAAAGTAGGCTAAGCTACGGTATACGGTATAATATAATAGCTACGGCTAGCTACGGTAGTATGGGGCCATACTAACACTAATCAACTGCTTTTACTTCAAAAAAAGATCATTCGAATCATTCTAGGGTTAAAACATGACGAAACTTTTATACCACACTTTAAAAAATTACAGATTATGACAGTCATTAACCTTTTTATTTATCATTCACTACTACACATAAAGACTAATATTAATTTATATGACAAGAACAGTTTGACCCACAGCTACAATACAAAAAATAGAGACCGACTGGTCATTCCCCCTCACAGATTAACCAAATCACAGGTTGGTCACAGCATTCTTGGCATCAAGTATTTCAATTCTCTAGAAAAAAGTGTTCAGGAGCTACCAGAGAAAGCTTTTAAAAAGTATATTAAGGGATTTCTTTCTGAGAACCCTTACTATACTCACCAAGAGTTTCTCAATAGAGCAAAACGACATTGTTTTGAGTTTTAATTACGATGCAATGGACTTAAAGTAGGATTAGTTTTATTTAATATTTTAATGGACGATTTTTTTTGTCTATTATTATTTATTTATTTTAGTTTTATTATTAATTAATATTTTATAATTTATGTATTCCCAAGTGATATTTTAAGTATTGTTTTTATAAAAAGTGTTGACAATATTCTAAAGTTTTATGGCTTGTAAAACATTATGAAAATAAAGATATTATTATTATTATTATTATTATTATT
>KZ651361.1:729768-752953 GCA_001010745.2 Gerris buenoi
AGACCTGAAGAGGCAAGTCTTTAACTCTTGCATCTTACCATGCCTTACGTATGGCTCACAAACATGGGCACTAACAAAAACCGTTGCAGAAAGGATAAGGGTAGCGCAGAGGGCCATGGAGCGAAGCATGCTAGGAGTCAAGAAGCAAGACCGAATCAGGAATGATGACCTTAGGAAGAAAACTAGACTGAAAGACGCAGTCGAGGAAGCGGTGTCACTAAAATGGAAATGGGCTGGACACGTTGCTAGAATAAGAGACCAGAGGTGGACTAGAAAAGCGAGCGAGTGGATACCTAGACACCGGAAGAGGAGGCGAGGAAGACCTGTCAGGCGGTGGAGGGACGACATCCAGGAAGTGGCCGGAACTACTTGGAATAGGATTGCGCAGCAGAAAGAGACCTGGGCGTCCACGATGGAGGCCTATGTCCAGAAATGGACTTGATTTCTTACACAGTAATTAAGGAAAAATTAAATATGTAATAGTTAATAATTAATTAAAAACCAATTATATGAGTGAATGTGCGTGTGTGTATGAGTTAAGTGAAAGAATGAAAGAAGAAAGTACATATATTAGTTTTATTTTTCTTTATCTATTTTTTTTTTCTTTATTTTTTTATTATTTTTCCTACTCGGTAATACATAATAGCAAATATAATTTATAATCTAAACGAAGTAATGAAATAAAAAGGGTCAAATTAATATTATAATTTATTTATTTAAGATATAGCAAGAAGAATGTATACTTATACTTATATTATTTTGTAAGAAATTAATTAATAAAGGCTTTATTATTATTATTATAACCTGTCTGGGAAATGCGACTCCATTACGCCGGCTTCCCAAATATATAATGTTATTTATATAGCCTTCCGCCCCACGGATCTGCTAGCTGCAAACCCCCCTTAATGATCACACCTTACGAGTACTTGCTTTTACCGTACTTGCTGTGGCGGAACAATGTATAGAGGTGTGATGTGTGAAGTGGCTGCAACTCTTCACCACGGGCTAGGGGCTAGTAGAATGGGTCTAAAATAATATAAGGCCTAATTGCCAGGTTCCTGCTTCGAACCAGCGGTTCGTCCTACGTGCTTAGTACTGAACCTACTACTTCCGCTCGATACCTGTCAAATAAACCTCACAACTTTGATGACAAGCTTTTTCATTCTTTTGGTAAGTACAGTTGTAGTGATAAAGCGATGTGCTGTTGTTACAGAGGATACGACCGACATGGTGAGTGAGCTGCGGGTGCGAATCTGCGACCTGATGGGGGCGGAGTGGTGCAACGTCTTCCTCAGGAACGAATGCGGCGGCTTTGTCACCAAGGTCCTTCACTACGGCGAACACACCGAGTTCGCTGAAGAGGTAATACCTTTATATACTGACATGTGGTACTGGAGGACGAAACTATAATCTAAACACAGGCTGCCGAGAAGTCCTTCACTCTTCTTCACAACCTCATGTAGATTAGCATAAAAATAAATACTTTTAAAAGAGTTGTATACGAGCGCGAGTAGGCTCATCTTCAACTTGCAGTTCTGACCAACCAACTACAACACATGCCAATGCAAGTATTTCAGACTCCAATAGTGTCCCCCACCGACTACTCTTTAACTCCTTGAAAACTCGACTAATATTACATATTATATGCAATAAGTCAATATACATACATACATATCGACTCGAAAGACACATGTTCTTTCTACAGCTGTAGAACATGACAATATTCATGAAAGATATGCTAAAGAAACCAAATCGGCCTTTAGACTGGAGTATAAGATGACTGCTAAGAACTAAGATATCATGCTACCTGAGCCTCGAGGACTAGGATATTATCCTACCTGAGCCTCGAGGACTAGGATATTATCCTTCCTGAGCCTCGAGGACTAGGATATTATCTTACCTGAGCCTCGAGGACTAGGATATTATCCTACCTGAGCCTCGAGGACTAGGATATTATCCTGCCTGAGCCTCGAAGACTAGGATATTATCCTACCTGAGCCTCGAAGACTAGGATATTATCCTACCTGAGCCTCGAGGACTAGGATATTATCCTCCTGAGCCTCGAGGACTAGGAAATTATCCTACATGAGACCTAAGATTTATTCTTCAGAATGTTTGTTCTGTTAAGCCTTATAGCGACTTGAAGCTGCCAGAAGATTACGGACTCGTGGGGATTGTCGCTCAAACAGGGGAGGTCATCATCTGCGATGACGCCCAAAACGATCCGAGATTCTGCCTGGATCTTGACCAGCAATTTGGCTACACCACTAGGTAACCTACACAAGTGTCAACTCATATATTAGTTTCTAGCCTTGCAAGGAGGCGCGATACACATACAACTTTAAACAATCAGCCGGTTGTTCAGTGGCAAAAATCCGACACTTTTAATTTTGTGTATAATATGGAATGCGATATGGAAAACTCCCGGCCTCCCCCTTCCCCCTCTAATGCAAGTCAAGTGTAACCGAAGAACTCTTATAACTGATAAATTTAATTTCTAGTAATGCGGTGCATAAATAACTCGCGTAGAATAATACTTTTATCGACCGTATTTATAAAAGCTTTAAAGTTTGTATAACATGCTATAAAGCATAAACGTTTCTTTCAACACCCTTATTTCTATTATTTGCTTTCACAATGCTGGCACAAATCTTAATCAACTAAAAAATTGGCATTTGTTTTGGCAACGCACCAAAAAATTTAAATTTAAAACTCTTGAAGTAATAATCTTCTAAACGATATATCGTAAACGATCGTGTCATACTAACTAAAAACTTGTTTTATGTCGTCCGCCATCTTGAAAATATTTTGTGCGAAATTTCAAAAAAATTCACAGTTGCCACAAATTCTAAGATAGGTCAGTGAGCCTAATTTCGTTCAAATCGATCAATTATTTCCCCAGCTATCATTAGACAAACCAACAAACAAACTTTTCGAAGCCTAAGACTCCGAAATGAAGTAAACATTGAAAAACGAATTTAAAGTTTTAAGTGAAACCATAAACCATATTATAAAATACACGGTTTAGGCTAATGGAGAATCAAGGAACGATGGTTATTTTCCCCAACTAGAAACACAGACGGAATAAGAGCTTCTATCGCAATTTGCCTCAATGTATCACGCATCAGCTTAAGTTCGTTGTTAAAAGATTGAAAACAAACGTTAACCGAGTAATATGTGATAAAATAAATTATTTTTTTGCACTTCCACCAGATATCGAAATACACAAGAGATGGTTGACCACTAAACTTGTTTGACAAATGTGAACAAGGTGAAGCGACCTGTGGTCTCACCGAGCTACTATTTTAAGGTGCATACAAGTTTTAATTTTGTAGTTGCCCATTTCACGTGGAAAATCGTTGTCCTAAATGGCGGTTGGTTGTAGGAACGTGCTGTGTTTCCCACTGAAGCGAGACAAGGAGGTGGTGGGGGCTGTGGAGGTGTACAACAAGGTGGCGACCAAGGAGAACGACGGCTTCACCGTGGGGGACGAGTCTGCAGCCCAAGCCTTGGGCGTCCTCCTCACTCCCCTCATCTTCCACAGCCTCAACTTCAGGAAGATCAGCCAAAACTGTCAGAGGAAAACAGCCACAGACCTTATCTACCTACAAAAAACACCGGTAATGTATATGCATTATTTAATCCACACACAAAGAATTTTGTAAACTAAATTATTTATGTTAACTACATAATATTCCAAAGTTAAAGTTGCTTATCAACTTATCACCGTGGTCTTATTTAACATCGGTTCGAGAAGAAACTGCGAAAATTCCATGCCGATACGACAAAAAAATTATTGCATTAAAATATCGCATAACTTTCTAATTAATAAAGGAAGGAAAACACAAGTGGAGAATGGTGTGATATGTTTGTTTTGTGGCAGCATGGTGATTAAGTCACATGTTTGTTTTGTGGCAGCCTAGCAATGTTGAAGTGACTTGTTTGTTTTGTGGCAGCCTGGTGATTAAGTGATATGTTTGTTTTGTGGCAGCTTAGTGATGAAGTGACATGTTTGTTTTGTGGCAGCCTGAAACGATGAAATGACATGTTTGTTTTGTGGTAGCCTAGCAATGATGAAGTGACATGTTTGTTTTGTGGCAGCCTAGCAATGAAGTGACATGTTTGTTTTGTGGCAGCCCAGTGACGATGATATGGACCAGGTGTTGAACTGCGGGGTGGTGCACGATTACCACGAACAGCTCCACCTGGGCTTCTCTCATTTCAACCTGTGGCCGGACGTTCACCTCGGCTGCCTCATATACGACTACTTCAACAAGCTGGGCTTGATAACACGCTACCAAATGCTGCCTGAAGTTCTAGTCAGGTATTCCTCTCTCATACCTTGTCCTCCGAGAACTTTACTCGGATAGTAGTTTTGAGTGCAACTGTCGATACTCAACGTAACCGTAATAAGAACTCACAACTAAGAATACAATCAAAATGGAATCTGCTCGTATAGTCGGGCAGTGCGAATCATTGTCGGTACAATATCCCGACATATATCCCTGTACCTTACGATCAAACACCTTGGTCCTATCATTGATTTAGCTCAGTAATGATCACACCATATTCGATTCGCAGGCAAAATATGCAGAGGTGTGATGTGTAAAGTGCCTGCAACTATTCTCCACGTTGCTAGTAACAGCGCCTCAATAAGGCCTCATTGCCACGTTCCAACAAGTGGTTCGTCCTACCCGTCTAGTAGAAGTACTAGCACCTTACTACTACTACAATTATGTGGCTCTTAATTTCTCTTGCAACCTCGTCGTAATAATGAAAAATAAATATTAGACATTTGTGTTAGACATTAAGGTTAAATTATTAAATTAAAGGTAATTATTATTGACAAATATAATGTTTTTAGATTTTATAGGCGCAATCCAGCAAATATATTATAGTAAAACTCTCCACTATAAACAATGGAAATTAATACTTGAGTTGCGTGTTGTAGTGGCCCGCTGAGATAATAATGATTTTTTTGTATTAACTTGATATTTGGTTTGGTAGATAGATTGCTTGAAGTATTTATGCATGTGAAGCGAGTGGGGTTGGTATTTTAGGCTTACAGAGTACATATCAAAATCAAAGCCCTTATTGCATCCTACATACTAACCCTTTCTCCAGCCGAGGTACATTGACCTGCAACCTATCCTTTTCCTCCAATATATTTTTCTATTTTACTTGAATTTCTTCGAAAACGGCTTATTACAGAAGGAACGGTGTTTGTCGGGTTAATTGAAATAGGGTTTGTGATCGTAGGTTCATACTCTCGGTGTTGAAGGATCATCCTCAGTTCCCGCATCACAACTGGCGTCTGACGTTCAGCAGTTTTAACTTCGCTGCCGTCCTAGTGAACCAACTTAATCTCGTAGACGAAGGCATTTGCACGTACGTATAAAACAAACCTCGACACATTGTGATAACGTAAGAACTGAAAGCACAGTGTCTGTTCCATTGCTGGAACGCTCTCTCGAGTTGGTCGTTTGAAGTATACATGACGAGGCTCGACTAAATCGAGTAATTGCTTTCAGACACATTCTTCTTGTGAGTACTTGCTTCTAGACATGGTTTTATGGCAAATAAACTAAACAGCACCAGATGAAAGGGTTGAGAGACGCTATTAGATCATTTGCTGTCGTAGTTTAACACTATAATAAGTATGTAAGGGACGAATAAATGCTTGCCGAAGAGAAAAGGGCCAATGTCTAATGCTTGATACAGACAGGAGTGGACCTGTCTAATCTGCTGTAGTCGCGATCAGCAGGTCTGAAATTAGCTGTAATATTTTTCTTTTATAATAAAGAGAAGTGGTTTTGTTGGAGTATTTATATGCGAGCAGTAAGTTTCTCGGAGAAACAAGTCATTTTTAAACAAAGTAATCATTTTATATTTTGTGATTTGTCGACCAAAAGTATGTTGGACAAAAGCTTGAAACAACATTGTTGTGACTGGGTAGCATTGTGTCCTGCAAATTGTCGAAGGGGACTTGCTGGAAACAAATTATAGCTATTTTTGTTATTGCCGAGGAAACTTAAGGTTGTTTGAATCCAACATGTACAGAGTCTCTATACACCTTGGTTTGGACCGACGTTACGTATTCTCTACGTTAAGGGCCATTGTCACACTTGAACTTGTTGTCCAAGTTTGACAGTGAATAGGCATGTTGAGCAGCCATGTTAAGCATATCAAAAACTCATAAACAGCTTGGGTTTCCGGTGAAATCCACGTCACAAAAGGGTTGAAATCCGACGTTTCGCTTCCACTACTGGAAGCACCTTCAGGGGTGTGGTACATCGTGATGTTGACTCGAAGCAAACACAGGATATATTTGCTTCGAGTCAACATCACGATGCACCACACACCAGAAGACGCTCCCAGTAGTGGAAGCGAAACGTCGGACTTCAACTCCTTCGTGACGTGGATTTCACTAGAAACCCAAGCTGTTTATCTACCCATGGAATTTACCCGCGAAAGCCTTCGCACCAAGTTAAAATCTAAAAGTGTTTGATATTTGATATTGCTCTGATGATTGTTATCAGATACTGTACCAAATATTGTGGAAATATATTTAATATGTATATATTTATTTTCGGGTGGGGCATAATGATGTGCAAATCAAAACCAAAGTTGATGCAAGCAGATTGTGTGACAAGTCAAAGTGTGACTGGGGCCCATGTTGGTTTGTTCAGGCACATAGAAATGCTGGCCCTGCTGCTAGCCGCTCTGTGTCACGTGGCAGACTACCGCGGCGCTGTCAGCGTGTTCCAAGTCTCGTGCGGCACCACTCTGGGAGCTCTCTACTCCACGCCGGCCCACATCAACCAGGTCATAAACCATACATTAAAGCAGCCCCTACACGGTCAAGCCGCTTGATCAAAACATCGCGTCAAGCCGCCTTGTGCTGCATCAAGCATCCCATCAATCTTTTCATCAACACTCATTTGTAGCGGAGTTTTCGACTAGTGAACTACTCCTCCTGGACTGTAGTGAATCAGTATTGTGTCTATAGGTACCATGGTTTTGAATCAGGATTTGGGGTGTCGAGCAGGTGATTGACGGAATACTTGATCAAAATTGTTCTAAACTATCAAGCATTCCGTCAAGCCGCTTGACTCATTCAAACTTTCCATCAATCACCGTCAAGGCTTGACTCAAGCATCAAACGGGTTCCTCAACGATCAATCATGCTTGACACCATTGCTTGACGATCTGTTTTGATCAAGCGGCTTCACTGTGTAGGGGCTGCTTAACAAATTAGACGCAATTTGTCAATAAGACACAATTTGACCAATTAATTAGCTGGTGACAAACAATAAATTTATACATTAAATGCAATTTAGAGCGATCAAGGTTTCTTATATGATGGAATTGGAGTAGCTAAAAATAATATTAATGTTTATTCACATCATATAAAAGAGGCATGCAAGATGTAGAATATGTAACATTTTATTGGCTGGTGTCAGTCTCTCCTTCGCTGTTTGGTTCATATCTCCCTAACAGTTTGAGATAAAAAGTTGAAATTTAAAAAACTGGCGCAAATTTTTGACCTATATACATAGGTGTATTTTTTTTTTTTGTCAATTTTTGACCTATTTCAAGTGGGATATTAAATGAAAGCTGATGATGAGTAGGTTATAAATTATATATGGCAGCAAAATGAAGCATCACTTAACTGTTTTTAGGCTGGGAGTACTATACTAGGCAGAGAATGTACAGGGTTTACCAGTGCTTGTCATATCACCAGTTATTCTTTGTGTTTAGTATGATTTTAATTTGTGTTATTTAAATTTAGTTTTATACTTGATTTATTACAAAGCAGTATTATATCATTAATGTATTAATATAACACTAATGTATTACATAAGATTAATGTAATAATATTATTTTTTAAAAGTTTAAACATAATAAACTGAAAAAGGATTTCAATTGTAGGTCTTTGAATAATTAATCTCGAGTAAGAAGTGGCAACACTGGAGCACAACTTGTTTTGGTTTGAGTTTGTTGACGATTCATCTCAAACTATTTACCTAAGCTTTCATTATTTATCTAAGTAGCGTGAGTAGGTAAAATATTGTATGCAACAAGGCAGCAAAGGAAACATTTCTGCCTCGTGTACATTACCTTAAAAATGTATCCATTTTGCTGCCTAGTTACATAAATAACTATTATGTTTTTTGGAATGTTGCATTCTTCATTTGTTTAATGAGTTGAAATATACCCCAAAAACCCCCTTGGGGGGGTTTTCCCCCAACCATCCTATAACGGCTAGTCCTAATATATTGAAATAATTAATGCAAACACTTTATTATAGGGCGATGAAAATTTCCCGAAAAAATTGCCGATAAAATCATTGTGCCCCCCCCCCTGGGGGATTGGCCCAAGGGCCCTTTTATTTATTGTTTGTTTGTTGGGGCTTTCCATACTTTTTCTTCACATAAAACAAGATGAGGAAATAAATCAATTTTATTTCATTATATAATAACTTATATGCTTAAGAATCTACGAAACCCTAAACAAATAATTGGATACAAGTAATTCTCAGTGATCATTTTTGTTTATTTTAATGCTAGTTATGTATTAACTTTTGTAAGAGAAATTATTGCTTAAAATGTTGCAACAGATCTAATGCAACAATGCAAACAACTGCAAGTGTCAAATACAAAACTCGTTTCAGTGGCTCGCTTGATTTTGGAAATACCTAGTATATAGCGACAATCCACAGTACGTTTTAATCCAAGTAGCTCAACTGACGCCTGCACTGCACATGCCTGGCACATCCTTTTGTCTAAATTGTATCCTGTCCAACTGTCCATAGGTTCAATCTCGGTCACCCTATTTTGTCAACCACACTTCTACTACATTCAACTTTTCTCCCTACTGTAGATAAAATAATTTGTTTTATTTAATGATTTACAGCAATTTCAAAGTACTCAAATATTTAGACTATTGGAAAGGCCGGACACTAACATACTGGAGGGATTGCCTGCAGACCAGTTCGCCGTCTTCGCTCGCTTGTTCAAGAAACTTATAAACGGTGTGAAGATTACATCCTCGTTTCATTAAACTTATTACATTTAAAAAAAAATTGGAATGCTTTAAACAGTGAAAGTGGAGCACGCCCGGGGACTTACCCCTTGCGAGCCCCTAAATTGTGTTAGAATAGTATTTTATAAGAAATTAATTTCAAATGTAATTTCATCGGTGTTCAATCATATTGCACTGCTCACGCTTTTAGTAGTTATTACATACTTTGGAATATATGCCCCCCCCCGGTGTTTACTTCTAATTTTAATGGTCTTAGTTCTAGCCCCCCTAAAATCTTGGCTTGGATGCTTAACTGGTTATACAAGGGCGGTCTGTAAGCTTGCGAGAGCAGATTGTTGGCCAACATGACCTTCTACTATAGTCGTGCTCTTCAATCCACCGAGATCCCCTACACTACCATAATAGCTGGCCATACACGGACGGTCTTTCATTTCGAAAATCGTGGCGTCTATCCGAACCATTTCTAAAAGCTCGTGTGTTAGTGGACTGTATCACACGCCATGAAAATAAGGGAAATGATTTGACAAACGATTCGCGAAAAATATCCTTCTGATTATCATCTGCGTTAGTGGGCGTTAACACAAGAGAGGAAAGCGGGAAGGGATTCGCCCCACGCCAAGTGGGCGAACAACGCGCGACACCAAATGACACGGTAAATTAAGGTTTTCTCCCATACACCAACGGTTTTTTTTCCTTTTAAATGATAACGCGCCATGCAATCACTTGAGAAATCCTTTTGTCGAAAAATTTGTTTCTATTTTCCCTTGCCACTCTTTCCTCTCCCGTATCCTTTCACGTATTCTCTCCCGTTTCCACATTACACGATTTACCAAGGGAAAAACTTACGTTGTAAATTTATCTCCACAAATATAATTCCTTTCCCGTGTTTTCCTCTCCCGTTTGCACATTCCACGATTTTCGGAATGAAAGAGTGTCCGTGTATGGCCAGCTAATCTTTCCTCAGTGAAAATTAACAAATAGTTACCATCTTCCCACTGAAAGTTAATCAAGCCATTTATAATGCCAGAACTAACTGGATACAATCTGATGACAGTTTAGTTATGTTGCAGAGGTTACGTTGGAAATAACTACGAGTTTTAAAGCTGTAAATTTTCCATTGGAGGTTTCGCTCAAGGAAGTCAAGCACCTCCAATCATCTAAAACTGACAATCAAATATACATTACAATGATTTAAGTAGACGTTGTAACATGGTTCAATGTTAAGTTTACCACCGATGTTTATTGAGTTAGGACGTGATAAAGAGCGGAGGAAGTTGTGTTGCAGTGGCGGACATGGGGTGCTACATGGAGAGATGGATTCGGATACAGGAATCTCTCAAGGAAGTGTTGGATAAGAACAACCTGGATCAGAGGATAAACCTGCTGAGTCTCATGATGGCCGCCTCCGTCCTCAGCGACTACTCCAAGGATTTCCTCCACTGCAGGAAAACAGCTGTAAGTGTCACTTAGTCTGCTGTCTGCTGTCAGGGCATGTAGCAGCCAACAAGGTTCTGTCGAATACCCAGTCCCTCACTTTTAGCCGACGACGTTTTATACATTTATATTAAAAACGTTTTTGAATTTATTAAATTCTTTTTGGAGAAATATCTCAAGCACTGCGTAGGTGACTTCTTAAGGGTCGATGTAGATTTCACTCGGTCGTCAACTTGAATTCCACAAAATAAATATACCGACTTAATTTGTACTGATGAGGAACTTGAATGTGGAAGGAAAATTAACGTTGACCTTGTGGGTTGAGTTTACTTAATAATGTTTGTTTTAGGAGACAAGCTACGCCGAGTTCTTGCCGGATGTGGACAGGACAGCTGCCGAAGGAGTTTTCGACCTGACTCAGTTCGCTCGCAACATGGAACTGATTCCCCCGCTTCAGATACAGTTCATGAGTACTATCTGTGTCCCTACCTTCAGGTACCTCTTCCACTCTACACGAGTAAACATTAAATAACGATATATGGGTATATTTAAGAGACGCATATGACAGCAAGTGAGGAGCGATGATTACTACACATGCCAACACAAAACCGGGCATCTATGGAACCAGGCTTGAATTATTAGACCAAACACCCATATGGCTGAGCAGACTGTGTCGGCCTGACCAGCTCATGTCCTGATCCGATCAGATCAGTCACTCGGCTCCACTCTTACAGATCGGTCACTTGAAACCATTGATATATCAGGTGAGATGGTTCACCTGATAATCCATTATAATACCTGAGTTCATCCAGTAGGGAATCATGGTTTACCTGAGTTCATCCATATAATACCTGAGCTAACTGGATGCAACCTGATGGCAGTTTAGTTATGTTGCGAAGATGACGTTTGAAATAACTTCGCGTTTTAGAGCTGTAAATTTCCCATTGGATGTTTCACTCAGGGATGATGAGCATTAGTGGATCTCCTGACCTAGGCAAGGTTGAGCCTCCGTTACAGTAGCCAAATAATTCGGTAGCTGTATTTTTGTTCTACGTCCAGCAAAACAGATGTAGGACTTCTGACACAAAAAATCATATTATTCTGCATTATAGTCAAATAGCAAGGAAGTATAGGCAAATAAGTAAGGATCTAACTATGCTGTAGAATAAACCTTACTTAACATAACAGGAACAGGAACATGGTACATGTAGGTTAGTTAGGAAGTAGTCTGTATATCTTCGCCAGAAAAAACTTTTGACATAGACTCAGCCATACAGGTCCGGGTGATATACAGAAACTGTTTGTCTGTGAAGGTTGCTGAGCGAGTTGTTCCCGGTGACGTACTCCTGCTACGACAGATGCCTCAAGAACCTCAAACTATGGGAGAAGTACAGGGAGAAGTTCAGGGAACTGTACGAGATAGAGCAGGCTGGAATAATCATCCAGGAAGCTCAGGTCGAACAGGAGTGAAGAGTTTGCTCTGTTATACCAAATATAGTTCACATTTATACAACTAACAGTGGTTTGCTTAATGTTCCCATCTGAAGGTTTGGGCGTGGACTAGTCTAGGATCCAGCGACCGAGTTACCTCGTTAACTGAACTGTGTTTGTCATGTCGTCGTTTAAAGGCGTTTCATGCGGATACAACATGACGAATTTGTTTCAAGTTGAGGGTTGTCTCGGTGTTTGGACCTTAAACCGACCACATGGTTGCAACCCAATCCTCCTATAGAATTGAGTATTTAGCAGCAACCTTACTTACTTGTCCTTTATCTAGGGAAACACTGGAATCATGATTCCCTTATCATTACTCCCTGTTCTACCTGAACAGGGTGCAACGAGTAACTTTCCTCCCTTCGAATTAGGGAGGAAAGTTCACTTCATCTGGAGATAAAAACTGGTTTTTACAAGTTAACTGCTTGGGTTAATAGTTAATAGATAATAAATCAAATGTATTAAAATGTATTAAAAAAATGTATTAAAATTTGTTCTCTATTCTTATCAAGACCTTTACTGTTATACCTCGTTTTCTTATATTATATTTTAATATATTTATTATGATTATTATTTTTTCTTTCTTCGAATGAAATATTTCCTGAGGTCTCTTCGAGAAATTTTTGCTGACGAAAATTTATTCCAATCTTTATGACATTTATTACGTATTTTAATGTGTCAGCTACAGATGAAAAAATACTTTGAACATTAGAATATTAATAATGTTTAAACTAATATAGCCATGTCTGGGATGTGGCAAGATTTGCTAATGCAGATGCAACTTACTGTCCGTACTCCTCTGCTTTGCTGTTTTATTCGTTTTATCGGAGAAGAACCAGTATACGATAACACTGGCTCTTCTCCACACCATATGATAATTAACTCTAATGCTAAAACTGAATGAAGTAGGTAATAAGTGTTAAATAGAACAAGGCAGGCTAAGTAACTGGTCGACTAAAAGAATCAAGTGAGCTGTAAGCACCAACCCGCCGACAACTCACAATATTACAGATCTTCGTTCACACACACCACCAGATAGTAATACATTACCTGGGATAATATTAATCAGAGTTGAGGTTAGATGTGAGTCTTAGGCTAAGGTAAGAGTCTGCGTGTAAAAGTTTATAGCGTGTATTGCATTTTTGAAGTTTATGTTTAGTGTGATGTGTCCATGTTAAACAACCCAGGTAGCGGACGGAGTTGGAATGAGGAATAGGGATTTGGTTTAGGGCACCTGGTTCAAGCTCACACATACCATGCCTTAGAGCGAAGGTCACGTGGCAGCTTTTTGTTTCATTTACTTTGATCCGCCATTTTTTAAACCAGTTTTCTAAAAGTGTGAGGAGTTGTTGGACATGGTCGAATCAATTACCTGTGATAATATTAATCAATTAATTACCTGTGATGTCATTGATCTTAAAGTTAATTAAACATATACAAGGTGATTCAGAAAACCACAATATATCTAACGTTAAATAAATCAGCGAGAAACAAATAAAGCGACATGTTGAGTAGCTTACGCCATTTTATTAACAATACCGACAAACAATAAATCAGTCAAATTTGTGAATGAAAAATCCAAATGATGATAATGAAGCTTAAGAATGCCAATAAACCCCGTTGCACAGTCCAAGATATCAGTCGCGGTGTGCAATGGCGAAATTCCAAGTCATCCGGCCGTTGATTTTTGTGATTTTTGAAATAAAACGACAGAACCGTTAGAGAGTTGTATGAAAATATTGAAAACATTTCTTTATCTACGATTGATACGAAATATAAGCATTGTATCTCTGTTTAGATACGTAGAAAGTGATTCTTTACATACTTGCATTCATTGCGCATACGCGTCTCATAAATTTGAAGAATTCCTCCTCATTACCACCCTAGGGTGGTAAAGAAGAAGAATTCTTCAACTTTACGCACGAGTAGCGAGTTTGTTTACATTTAAAAAAAAACTAATTTGATGTTTGTTTAATAAAAGTAACTGTTTATCGAGTTTTTTGTGAAAATCAATGAGTGATTTAAGTGATTATGATGAATATGAGGAGAATAATGCGCCTCCCGAAATAATTAATTCGGCACAAAATACAACTAATGCATTGTTGATGTCATCTTAATCAAAAGAGAAATACGATCCTACATACAGGAAGTTTTTTTTTTTCTGTATTTGTTATTAAAATCTAACAATCGTAGATAAAGTACGGTACGCAACTTGTGCGAAAACGGCATTTTGCATTGCTCGTGTGGTGTGTGGTTTTACTACCCTCGCTATCGCTCGGGTGCAAACTCCACACTCGCATGCGAAATGCTACTTTCTGCACTCGACGCGTGATGTACTATTGTGGCATATTCGACATCTTGGAACCATATGGTTTCAATAGGACACTGCTTTTATTTCGATGAATTAACTTTTCCGAAAGTTTCTCCCACGGCTCGTTTCAAGAATTGGTAAAATTTGTCGTCCGGGAAACCGTCGTCGTAGTTTTGAGGAAAATGTTAATATCATAGAGAAGCCTCACCTAATTTTTTTGTCACAAATTTCAACGTTTGTTTTTCGATATTGTTAATAATAAGCCATAACTAAATTTTTTAGTTTACGAAGATGATTTATTCAATGTGGAAAAGGTTTTTCAACCACACTGAACTTCAATATGAATTGAACAACATCTCTTTATTTATTGCATTTTCTCTCTTTTTACTTTCTCATATAAAGAGAAAGTATTGTGATGGCGCGAAAATTCGATTTTGAGATTTTGATGGATTTACACGTTTTAAGGTCCCCTGAGTCCAAAAAAATGGTTTTTAAAAAATGTCTGTCCGTCGTCTGTCTGTGCAGACGCCTGCGCCTGGAGCCTAAACTACTGNTTAATTTTGTCTCTTTTTTAACATGTATAAGTAGTTATTACTGTGATTTTATAATTTATATTTAATGAAAAATGTAAGGAACTTCGTTCCTACCGGGTGTCCTACGACACCACACGTATTTTTTTTTTTTTTTTTTTTTATTAAGTTTTTATCTGCTTGCTTGCCAGCTACAGGCATGCCATTTAACATATCCGCGTGCAAATAGCTGGCATATATTTTTGTTCAAGATACAGGCATGTGTATATCCACCTTTATGGCAATCCCAGCATTGACAATGGTTAATATAATAACGCTCCTTTCCTACCGTCGCCTCCTGTATCTTATATTTAACACTCAGTAAAAACCGACGGGTGCGCCACGGACATTTCTACCCACTAAAAAGGTTGAACATTCAGTTTGATCGGGTCTATTGTCTATGTATACCTAGTCGTCGATTAACGATCTGATATTAATGCGAGATAATTTCCGAACCTCTCGAGTTTTTAAGGCCGAGATTAAGTAGGATTAAACAGAGCCAAGCTAAGCAGGCTGGTTCTCGTATGTGATAAATTATATTTTACTTAAATATATTATGTGGGTGTATGAACAGAGGAACAAAGATAAGCTGCGGGACCCGTAACACATTGCAGTATTGCAGTAAATGAAAGGGTATGTTTGCGAGTTGCTGTCAAATAAAACACAGTGTCAGGGTTTATGCTAACGTTTCGCTAAATTTATTGGCATTATCAGAGCAAGAAAACCAAGTGTAAAATAGAAATAAATACAAGGTCGAGGTTGACTCAACGATAAGTCATAAAGGAATGAAACGTTAAACATAAACCTTCACTCTGTGTGTTATTTGACAGCATCTCGCTAACCACCTCTAACCACCTCTAACCACCTCTCTTCTACTTATTTTTGGTATCACTTTGTTACTTTATGAAATGTTATAATCTTCAATTTTAATCTGATCCTCAATTGGTCACGAGCCAGAGGAACAGAGGAAGCGACATATCCGCAAAAATATGAAAAAAGTCGTGCAAAAACAAGCACGCAAGTTATAGTAAGCTTGGTTTTTTGCTAAACAGTTCGTTGTACGTAAAAATGAATCAGACCTTTTTTTTTTGTGGGAAATTTAGTTATCTTTCTTTTTGATAATTACCTCGATTTGTCTCCGAGCCATAGGAAGCGAGATATTTGTAAAAAAATGGTGCGGTGAAAAAAATGGGATGCTAGATATTCATAGATTCTTCACCCTATATTCCATAAATCGTTCATTGTATACGTAAGACCTTAATGAGACTATTTTTGTGGGAAATTTGTTATCTTTAATTTTGATAACCCCTTGATTGGTGTCCGAGCCATAGGAAACAAGATACACGCAAAAAAATAAAAAACGAATTTGTTAACCGCTGCCCTTGAATATTAATGCGACCACGATCCCGTTCCTGATTTTCTTTCTGCAGCAGCAGTCTGAGCAGCTTTCTGCGAGTCTAGCTGTTATCAGCACTGCCTTAACGCTTTCAAGCAGCAGTCTGAGCAGCTTTCTGCGAGTCTAGCTGTTATCAGCACTGCCTTAACGCTTTCAAGCAGCAGTCTGAGCAGCTTTCTGCGAGTCTCGGACTCGGAGACTCGTGCAAATCTCACAATTACCATTATTTTTATTCCGATTTACATTTTCTGACGAATTTCCCAACGGCTCGGCCTTGAATCTGTCTTTTCGGTAGTTCAGGGTAGTCAAATTAATAAAAACAAATTTTTAGAATTTAAAAAATGTAATTTAATTAAATAATAAGAAGAGGTGAAGAAATGTGGGGAGTTAGAGTTTCCTGGCGAGAGCGACGACGTTCTTATAGTGGAGGTCTGCCGCACCCGAGGGCGCCACCGTCACCATCTTCTTGTCCAGCAGGATCTTCTTTACCGCCTCCAGGTACTCGCCGTGCATTGCCTTGGGGATCCCGTCCGAGTACCTCGTTTCAAGAATTGGTAAAATTTGTCGTCCGGGAAACCGTCGTCGTAGTTTTGAGGAAAATGTTAATATCATAGAGAAGCCTCACCTAATTTTTTTGTCACAAATTTCAACGTTTGTTTTTCGATATTGTTAATAATAAGCCATAACTAAATTTTTTAGTTTACGAAGATGATTTATTCAATGTGGAAAAGGTTTTTCAACCACACTGAACTTCAATATGAATTGAACAACATCTCTTTATTTATTGCATTTTCTCTCTTTTTACTTTCTCATATAAAGAGAAAGTATTGTGATGGCGCGAAAATTCGATTTTGAGATTGATGGATTTACACGTTTTGAGGTCCCCTGAGTCCAAAAAAGTGGTTTTAAAAAATGTCTGTCTGTCTGTCGTCTGTTATCTGTGCAGACGCCTGGAGCCTAAACTACCGATTTTGACGAAATTTGGCATACATGTTCAGAAAAATCATACCCCGAGGCGAAATCGAGAAATGAAGTTTAGCTTCAAATTTGGGGGCGCTAACCCCCAAAAACTCTGAAAAACGTTAAAAAAAATTATTTTTCGAAAACGGTTCCGACGATAAGCCGTTTTACTGGGAAAAATCTAGTTCCGGAAAAAATAGCTTAAAAAACGGACGGAGAGAGCCCAGGTTCGATTCCCCGCCCGGGAGGTTATTTTTATGGTATATTTTGATGAAATGCCCAGTAATAATTAAATGTACATACGAAATCTAATAAATGGGAAGCACTCGTATATGAGAAAGTTTGTCTGAGTTGTCTCGCACCGATTTTTTTTTTTTTAAATGAATAAATTTAAATAACAAGCTGTTTCTTTAAAATATAATAAATACATAGATTTGAAATACTTATATAAAAGGTTTGTTCCAACCAAACTTCAAACTGGTTTGGGACTGTCCGACGCATGCGCATCGGACCACACTTAAACGTTTTTTGCTAATGCACATGCGTCGTACAGTTTGAAACTAGTTTAAGGTTTGGTTGGAACAAACCTAATAAGAATAAGTTAGAGAATCAAGAAGCACTGAGTTGTTTTGCTGATGACACCAGNTTTTTTTTTTTTTTTTTTTTTTTTTTTTTTTTTTTTTTTTTTTTTTTTTTTTTTATTAAGTTTTTATCTGCTTGCTTGCCAGCTACAGGCATGCCATTTAACATATCCGCGTGCAAATAGCTGGCATATATTTTTGTTCAAGATACAGGCATGTGTATATCCACCTTTATGGCAATCCCAGCATTGACAATGGTTAATATAATAACGCTCCTTTCCTACCGTCGCCTCCTGTATCTTATATTTAACACTCAGTAAAAACCGACGGGTGCGCCACGGACATTTCTACCCACTAAAAAGGTTGAACATTCAGTTTGATCGGGTCTATTGTCTATGTATACCTAGTCGTCGATTAACGATCTGATATTAATGCGAGATAATTTCCGAACCTCTCGAGTTTTTAAGGCCGAGATTAAGTAGGATTAAACAGAGCCAAGCTAAGCAGGCTGGTTCTCGTATGTGATAAATTATATTTTACTTAAATATATTATGTGGGTGTATGAACAGAGGAACAAAGATAAGCTGCGGGACCCGTAACACATTGCAGTATTGCAGTAAATGAAAGGGTATGTTTGCGAGTTGCTGTCAAATAAAACACAGTGTCAGGGTTTATGCTAACGTTTCGCTAAATTTATTGGCATTATCAGAGCAAGAAAACCAAGTGTAAAATAGAAATAAATACAAGGTCGAGGTTGACTCAACGATAAGTCATAAAGGAATGAAACGTTAAACATAAACCTTCACTCTGTGTGTTATTTGACAGCATCTCGCTAACCACCTCTAACCACCTCTAACCACCTCTCTTCTACTTATTTTTGGTATCACTTTGTTACTTTATGAAATGTTATAATCTTCAATTTTAATCTGATCCTCAATTGGTCACGAGCCAGAGGAACAGAGGAAGCGACATATCCGCAAAAATATGAAAAAAGTCGTGCAAAAACAAGCACGCAAGTTATAGTAAGCTTGGTTTTTTGCTAAACAGTTCGTTGTACGTAAAAATGAATCAGACCTTTTTTTTTTGTGGGAAATTTAGTTATCTTTCTTTTTGATAATTACCTCGATTTGTCTCCGAGCCATAGGAAGCGAGATATTTGTAAAAAAATGGTGCGGTGAAAAAAATGGGATGCTAGATATTCATAGATTCTTCACCCTATATTCCATAAATCGTTCATTGTATACGTAAGACCTTAATGAGACTATTTTTGTGGGAAATTTGTTATCTTTAATTTTGATAACCCCTTGATTGGTGTCCGAGCCATAGGAAACAAGATACACGCAAAAAAATAAAAAACGAATTTGTTAACCGCTGCCCTTGAATATTAATGCGACCACGATCCCGTTCCTGATTTTCAATATGTTTTTCAGAGCGTCAGAAATGAAGCGATAAAAAAATTGAAATAAAATTATAATTATTATTATTAGCAATGGGAGATAGACAGAGAAAAATAGACTCCAGCGCCGGGACTCGAACCACGGCCTCTAAATTTCCAGTTTAGCACTCTTGCCAACTAAGCTACACTGAAGAATAATTTCCTCTATCAATTACGTTACGTAATCCCGAATTAACTTTTCAATTCCCCACAAGTCTTAGGAGTCAACATTTTTGACAATAGAACTAGACCAAGAATTATCACTTATAACTATAAATTACTCAATTAGTACCTGTACCTTGTACAATCAATTAGAAATTCATTTTTAAGTTCTTGGTAGTATTCATACTAAGAAAAGTTTAAATTTTAATTTAAACCAAATTATAATTTATATTAACAATGGGAGACAGACAAAAATAGGCTCTAGCACCGGGACTCGAACCACAGCCTCTAAATTTCAAGTTTTCAAGTTTATTATTTAAAATTATATCTAAAGGGTGTAAAACTACACGTTTGAGAAGAAATTAAAATTACCCCTTTCGGGTATTTTCTGTTAATGCCCCCCACGCCTTTCAGGCGCTTTTTCGCATATACAAGGTTGCACCCTTTAATCTTTATGGGTCATTCCCATATTCCACAACTGTCTAGTGTACAGAAAACTAAAAAACAATGTGCTAGGTAGATTATCTCATTTCTTATTGGTATACATACATAAATAAACACATTTTCAAGAAAGTAAAAGGTTAAAAAACACAACTTACGGCTTGAAACTGATATTTTTTAATGGAAAGACAGTGAATAAAGTTGTCAGAGAGTGAAAATGATATGTCATGGCAAGATGGACAAAGACGTATGATATTTACTTTGTAAATAATGGACTCCTAACTCTCGACGCAAAGAAGCGTCTATTAACACCAATAGGATAGAATATTAGGTTTCCTCTCAAAACTATATTGAGATAACAATATCTACACTTCATTGTTTTGGTGACAAAGGTCAAAAAATGTGTTTCATATGGTTATTTCAACAAATAATAAGGACATTTTATCAGTATTGTAATGGACGGGGGTCGGAAAAAGTAGTTATATATGTATACCAATAAATAATAAAGTTCTCAACCTAGTAAGTGTTTTTTTTAGCCTATTGTACACTAGACGGTTGTGGAATATCGTAATGGAATATGAAAGTTAAAGGGTACAACCTTGTATACGCGAAAAAGCGCCCGGAAGGAGTGGGGGGGGGGTTAACAGAAAAGACCCAAACTTTCCGTTGAATGAATACAAACAAGAACTTAAAAAAAATCACAGGGAAGTACTTAGTCCAAGTACTTTTTAGGGTTTTGTAGATGAGTAAGCATACCCATTATGTAAATTATGATTTCTTGTCTTCAATCTAAAAGTCCCGGGTTCGATCCCCCGGGGGGTCACAATGTTTTTTATCAGTAATAAACCAATAAGGAACGCAAAATTTAAAAAAAAAGAAAATATATATTTGTGTCCTACTCTTCAGCAGCTTTCATTTGATACCCAACTCAAAATTTTAAAA
Source organism: Gerris buenoi (assembly GCA_001010745.2). Taxonomy (NCBI): domain Eukaryota; kingdom Metazoa; phylum Arthropoda; class Insecta; order Hemiptera; family Gerridae; genus Gerris; species Gerris buenoi. The sequence goes on from KZ651361.1 coordinate 750,539, forward strand.
AAATAAAATTTTGGGCAAATTTTAAATTTTCGCGCCTAAAATTGGCAATTTTTGAAAATTTAGGATGAACTCCCGGAATTTTCATCGCGCCATAATAAGGTATTAGCATGAATTATTTCGAAATTTTAGCACCAGCCGATCTATAGTGGTTGGGGGGGGGAAAATTTTTTTTGGGTATATTTTGATTTTTTTAACCTATAAGGAATGCAAAATTTAAAAATGTATTTAGATATTTGTTACCTACTATTCAGGAGCTTTCATTTGATACCCAACTCAAAATTTTAAAAAAATAAAATTTTGGGCAAATTTTAAATTTTCGCGCCTAAAATTGGCAATTTTTGAAAATTTAGGATGAACTCCCGGAATTTTCATCGCGCCATAATAAGGTATTAGCATGAATTATTTCGAAATTTTAGCACCAGCCGATCTATAGTGGTTGGGGGGGGGAAAATTTTTTTTGGGTATATTTTGATTTTTTTAACCTATAAGGAATGCAAAATTTAAAAATGTATTTAGATATTTGTTACCTACTATTCAGGAGCTTTCATTTGATACCCAACTCAAAATTTTAAAAAAATAAAATTTTGGGCAAATTTTAAATTTTCGCGCCTAAAATTGGCAATTTTTGAAAATTTAGGATGAACTCCCGGAATTTTCATCGCGCCATAATAAGGTATTAGCATGAATTATTTCGAAATTTTAGCACCAGCCGATCTATAGTGGTTGGGGGGGGGAAAATTTTTTTTGGGTATATTTTGATTTTTTTAACCTATAAGGAATGCAAAATTTAAAAATGTATTTAGATATTTGTTACCTACTATTCAGGAGCTTTCATTTGATACCCAACTCAAAATTTTAAAAAAATAAAATTTTGGGCAAATTTTAAATTTTCGCGCCTAAAATTGGCAATTTTTAAAATTTTTCGATGCACTCCCGGAATTTACATCACCCCACAATAGGGTATTAGTATGAATTATTTTGAAATTTTACATCCAGCCGTTATATGGTAGTTGAGGGGGGGCAATTTTGGGTGTATTTTGATTTATTTGACCAATAAGGAAAGCGAAATTTAAAAATTTATTCATATATTCGTAATCTGCTATTCAGCAGCTTTCATTTGATACCCCACTCGAAAATTAAAAAAAATCTAAATTTTTGACTTTACCGCATTTTTTCGAATTGCGCATGCGCATATTAAATTTTTAACTTTTGTGTATATGTCCTGTGTTTGGGCCCGGAAGTTACGCCAGTGTTTCAAATTTCAGCTATTTAGCTTAAATGGTTCGGGCGCTATGAGCCAAAGAGCGACGGACAGACAGACACATCACCCTCGGCATAAGGGTTTTGAGAAGTATCTACAAAACCCTAAAAAATGAAAAAAATCGAAGTTCCATTTTTTTTGGAACAGAAACCATATTTACGACTAAAGTAAGTGGACTCTTAGTGGTTTGGAAGGAGTAATACTTACTGACGACTCCGTCTACGTTGGGGTACTCGTAGTGGAACATCTCTGTGGTACAGGACAGTACCTCGAACCCTGCGTCTCTCAGGATCCCGCTGTACACCGGGCTGGGATCCTCCACCTTCTGGTAGATCGCCACGATCTTATCCAGGTCCTGTCAACACAACACACCTTATTACTCTGTCAAACTCGCACCCAAAACAACTGTCTTTATGCCGTGACGAACCGTCAAGCCCGTAAATACAATCAAGTACATTCATTTTGATAAGTTATTATATCTATTTGAAGATCGACAAATCAAAATAAACATTCATTTTATTTGTATAAATGTGCCATAGCTTAAGAAATAAAAAATCATTTCGAGGCGCATCGTAAACACCGTCATCGGGTCACTACTCTATTATATAAATGATAATAAAGCTAAGGAAGCTTGTGAAAGCACCAGAGCTGAGCCTTGCGTAGCAGTTGACTCTACGTCTGTACATCCAACTCAAGTATTTTAGAGGTGTAAGACCACTAGCGCTGGTCGAGCTATTTGGCGGTTAAAATTGTAAACTACTTATGATGTTTTGACCTTCCTCGAATTCTAAGATATAAACAAATACTGACTGTCAGACATTTGTACTATTTAAGAAAAGAAAAAAACGAGCCTCGCTTGATGCGCGATTGCTTCAAGTGCAAGAGAGCTCGGGTTCGAATCTAGCAAACTGACAAATTAATTTATTTCTTTGACTTAATATGCTCAAAATCTTTTGAACGGTTTAAAAGATTAAGTTATAATTTTAACCGCCAAATAGCTAGACCAGCGGTAGTAGTCTAACACAGGTAGATAAAGAGGGGAGTTGGGAATCTTTCCGTTTAAGGATTCTATCATCGCTGGTCTGTACATTATTTACTAGTAAAATTGTTTTGTGACACCCAGGTTGGTCGACTATAATGTGAGGGGGGAAAAG
>KZ651361.1:795491-831187 GCA_001010745.2 Gerris buenoi
TCGTTTCAGACATGAGGACTTAACCCCCCCGCTTTGGAGTGGCAGACATGCATTTTTTTATTGTCTGCACCAAAGGTTCATTTTGTAATAAAAATTATCCATGTACCTTATGAGAACATTTTTCATATAGCCAGCTCTTGATCTATTAGAAATAAACTTGCTTTATTTTAATTGTCAGTTTTATTCTCCTCATCAAAACTATTAACAACACGACAACACATTACACACACACGTAGTAATATTACTACGTGTGCTGTACATACAGTGTCCCTCGCGCGACGAAACACTCAACATTTTTAATTGAAATTTCATCTTCTGGGGTTCAGACCTGCTTGAATGGAAACTAATTTTCGCCTTATTTTAATTTTCGAAGAAATCAAGTACATCTTGGAAATTTACAAAGAAGTGATAATTCGCAATAGTAAAGTGCTTCTCTAGGAGAGACGACAAAATGTTATTCCAAAAAAGTTTTTCGGTAAGAAAAACTGATTAAGAATATATAATTTTAAAACCCTCTACTAGTCCAGTCAATGTATACTAACATTTTGGGATTCATTTCAAAAGGTCCGTTATTTATGATTTTTGGATATGATGTTGGGACTAGTACCGATAGTGAAAACACAAGTTTGCAGAATCCGAGACCCTGTGGAAGCAGAGTTATAGCCGAAAAAGGCACTTGTTTACTTGGGTACATACCTCCAATTACCCTCAAAAATGAGGTGAATTTGTTTTTATCCATCCGGGTAGACTTATATTGGCACTTAGATGGATTAATAAGGGTTTAGCATAAAAAAAGTGTTTTTAAATTTCCTACTCCAAAGTAAATCCCTGATCTCAAAATACATTGACTAATGGAATTTGTTACTTTTTGTTACGTAAGTGTGATGTTCCTTTGTCCCAAAATACATTAGACTTAATGTCCCTTTGTCTAACTTAACTAATTGATTTTGTCACTTTTTGTTACATATGTGTAATTTTCCTTTGTCCCAAAATACATTGGAATAAAGGTCCTTTTGTCTTATTTGATTGTTAGGCTAACAGATATTGTCACTTAACATAACAGAAGCGTGATATTCCTTTGTCCCATTGTACATTGTCAAAATATTAAATTTCTTTATTGCTCCAATTTCTGAAATATATCTACATAAATATATAAAAAATGCCGTTTATACGTAATTTTACTTACGGTGAAACCATTAAAACATCTCCTACTTCGTTATCCTTTCAGTCAGTAATATGACTTGTTTCATATTAATGCCTCAACTTTAAGTTTATCTATGTCTTTCTCTTTGAAATTGTAATTGTTTCCAACCTTCCAGATTTGATTTTATTCAAAATGAATTATGTCATTAAAAATGATTTCTTTGACTTGCCATTGTCATTTTTGTCTATAAAAATACTTGCCCTAGGTATGTACCCAAGTAAACTCCTGCCCTATAGCACCTTATTTACTTGGGTACATACACATACCTTCGGTATGTACCTAAGTAAACTTCTACCTCTATTACGCCTTGTTTACTTGGGTACATCCTTTTCTCTTTTCTTGTCTTCCCCCTTCTTAACCCCATACAAAAGCCCCACTGCCATTCAACATCCTGATTAAGTTTGTCTATTAATTTATTTTATTTTATTTCCAATATATAAATGGTATGTACCTAGGTAAACTCTTTCCCTATGGCACCTTATTTACTCGGGTACATACTTATTGGTATGTACCCAAGTAAATAAGTACCCTGAAAAACATTGAAATTTTCCCACTTTTTTACTTTTTTATAGTTTTTACTTTTCCTCACTACTAATAGTAGGAAAAGTATTGTTTTCACCAAAAAAATTGTTTTCGAGATTTCAACGGAATTATCCGTTTTGGGCGTTTTTATGATCTCCTGAGTGGTTTTCAGCATGACGTATGTATGTGTGTATGTGTTTTTTTCCTCACTAAGTAACCCTTAAGTGAGGGACTTTATTTCTACCTGCTTCCAATTATCTTGATTACAGGATTTCACAAACTCTTTTACAATTTACAATATTAATTATAGTACATTATATGTACAATACATAATTTGATAAAATTACATTAAATATCTTTCTGTCAAGATTTATCTCGTAAAACAATTTTCGAACCTTATTCCTTAATAATTATTTTTAATTTATGTGTATGTGTGTTATCATCGTAGCGCCCAAGGTATTTAACCTAGAGAGTTGAAACTTGGTAGAAAAATCAGTCCTTACCTGAAGTGGTGCCACCTGGAAAATCAACTTTTTCCGCCATCTTGAACCCAGTTTGCCGAGTCAGCAAAATTTAAAAAAAATTGTAATACATCGAAAATGCTCCTGATCGAGTTGAAATTTGGCACAAATGTACCAAACAAGCCCACCAAATTTCATTGTGATATTGGCCGCCACTTTGAAGTTATCAATTTTTGAATTTTTAAACTTTGATGGTTAATAATACCGAAAGTATAAATAGGATTTTGACTATAGCATATCGCTGGAACCGGAAAAAATTAAGGAAAAAGTATAAAAAAAAACGATGAAATTCCATTTATTAGTTTAAAAGTTATAAGCGAATATAATTATTTATTAGTCCGATAATTTTTATGACGTCATAGTTTGTTTACATCTGTCAAAATACCGCCAAACTTCAAATAATTAAATAAAATGTAGGTATTAATAAAAATAAGGTATTTTTAAGAATAATAATAAATCACTTAGTTCAGAACGGTCACCCCTCCAAGTACTGACCACGTCCAATGCATTGGACGTGGTCAGTGGTCCAGCATTGACGTGGTCCTGTATTGGACTTCAGAGGCCACTTTAGTTGCCTCTGAAGTGAGGAAAAGTTCCGAGGTACCCCGTACCCGATTTTTTATCATTATCTCCTTTCCTGTGGTTCTGAGAGAAAAAATGGTTATTACCAATTTTGTAGAGGAGAAAATTTACTAATATTGAATATTAAGTGAAACTTCTTAGGCGGCGGTAAAGTGAATTTCTTCATATAGTGACATCGTGTAACGAAGTTTGCGATTCGAGACTCGACCAAGTGTAACATTTTCACAGATAAATTGTGATTATATCTATTTAAAGACCAGCAAATCAAAACAAACATTTATTTTTATTGGAATAAATGTGGTTGCCTTAGAGTAGCCATTTTTTTTTAAATAAAATTTCCCTTAACTATTTCTTAATCCTGAAATAATAAATTCGTCAAAAAATGAAAGAGAGCAATGCATTCTAGAACTTAAGTTTCACTTCTAATGCGTGAGAGCCTCACACATATTTTTTCTGTACGGACTATAGTTTTCTAATTACAGTTCATCGAAAATACGATGATTTGGACAAAATACAAGAAATAAACAAATGAAAAAATTTTGTGATAGTTCTGATTTTTTTATATGTTGTTCGGACCAGTTAGGGTAGTGTGATCCTAAGTTTGCAGCTTCGAAAAACCTGTGCTATCTGCGTAATAGCTGAAAAACTGAATAATTCTCAGAATTTTATGCAGTTACTGCTATGTACCTTGTAAAATATGCGTTGTTCGATGTTAGTTGTTCTTACTATTTTTTCAGTACAATAAATTTAAAACAATTTAAGTCCAATGGAAACTCTGTACGTCCAACAGATTACGAGATATGGCCCTTTAAGAATTGGAATTGTTTTGCAAAAATTTGAAATTTTATGTATTCCTCTAGTTTCGGGGCAAATATAAATATCGGCGTAAAACAGTTAACCTACGAGAAAATTCATAAGGAATGAAGTTGCAGTAAATATAATTGGCTTCTTTTTACGTCCAACGACAACTCTGTACGTCTAATAGTTACCGAGATATGATACTTCAAATATTGGCAGTGTTTTCCAATAAATGGAAAATTTAAGTATTGCTTTCGTTTCGGGGCAAATATCGGCATAAAGACTCTCCCCTACGAGAAAAGTTGTAACGAATAAAGTTGTTGTAAAATTAATTGGCTTTTATGCAACTACAAAATGAAGCCTGTAGACAAAACAGTTCTGTTGTAATCGTAAAAATAACAAAGACGGAAAATTGTAGTTTTCAAGAAATGTACCTAAACAACTTCTTATAACAATATTTGGGCATTCAAAGAAAATATAAATCATAGAATGATGCTGCAAATTTACTTAACTTTAAAAATAGTAATAACGACTAACATCAAAAACGCATTGTGTACGAGTTATATGGAAAGAACTGAGAAAAGTCCGAATTTTTTCCAGTTTTTCACATATTGCGCAGCTAGCACAGGTTTTTCGAAGCTGCAAACTTAGGATCACACTACCCTATCTGGTCAGAAAAAAATCAGAACTACACCACTCTTTGCAAATTAGCAATTTATTAAGTATGTTTTGACTGGCCTAAGTATTTTTTCAAAATAATCGTATTTTCGATGCTCTGTAATTAGAAAACTATAGTCCGTAGAGAAAAAAGCTATTGATATGAAATATTAGTAAATTTTCTCCTCTACAAGATTGGTAATTACCATTTTTTCTCTCAGATGCACAGAAAAGGAGATAACGATTAAAAACTGAAAAAAGTGGGAAAATTTCAATGTTTTTCAGCTATAACTCTGCTTCCACAGGGTCTCGGATTCTGCAAACTTGTGTTTTTACTAGTGGTGCTAGTCCCAACAACATATCCAAAAATCATAAATACCTTTTGTAATGAATTATGATAAATTGACTGGACTATACCTACTTTGACATGTAGTAGTAGTATTTTTCCATTGTATTTGGCTCTATGCAACATATTGTGGAGGAAACCAAGCCTATGAGCAACATGTTTTCCCACAGCTCTGGGAAAGTTTAGTCAAGTCGCTGTGCTGTTGTTCAAGAACCGTACATAAGAATAGTTTGCGTGTATACGAGTTTCCATGTGTTGTCAGTGAATAAATACGGGTGTAAAATTGCTTCGAATTACCCCTAGGACCAGATTCCATGTGACGTAGACGTCTTACAACAGTCTCGGATCGATAGGACTAGCATGTATCGATAACTCTCCGTGCACCGCAGCAGCAAGACTAGCATGTATCGATAACTCTCCGTGCACCGCAGCAGCAAGATCGAGTATTCACCTTTTTTATAAACTTAATTTATTTGTGAATTTATTTTGAGGTTTAACCATGAGTCTTTATCTCCTCTACAACTTCCAAATACAAATTATACAGGGTGGTCCAAAAGTCTCCCCTCCCCTTTTAACTTTTGAACGGTTTAAGATAAATTACTTTGGGGATCCGTACCATGTAAAGGGAAGTTTGTTTTTATGCAATAGCGCACTGGGGGCACCTTCCCTCTTTGCCCCCAAGCCACCCAACTTCAAATTTCAAATTAGAGTGTATATTTTTTTTATAGAAAATTTGGATTCTGCGGTGAAAAATAAAATTTTGCTTGAAACTTTTTTTTCTATATCCAATATATTATGCTCTCTGTAGGGGGGGGGGGGGCAAAAAAAGCCCTTCCGAAAATAGTAAAATATAACACACATCGTTGTAAAATCAAAACGTTTAAAAAAGATAAATTAATGAAGCTTAGGGGATCCGTACCATGTAAAGGGAAGTTTGTTTTCTTGCATTCACGCACTAGGGGCAACCACCCACTTTGCCCCCAGGTCACCCAACTTCAAAATTACAAATCGGAGTGTATATTTTATTTATAGCAGATTTGGATTTTACAGTAAAAAATAATAGTTATTTATGCACCTAGGTAGTAAAGTAAGCCATTATTCCCTGAGCGAAAAAGTTGGTTCTTGAGGCGAAGCCGAAGGAACCATCTTAATCCCGAGGCAAAGCCGAGGGAATTGGAGTTTTTGATTCCCGAGGCGCAGCCGAGGGAATAACACTAATCTCCCGAGGCGAAGCCGAGGGAGATAATTATCGCGAAGGGAATAATGGCACTTTACTCACGAGGTAGGTACAATATTTTATCTCCAGTAGGTAGTCAATTCACATTTTCGTCCTTTGCACAGTTTTTATTTATTATTTTAATAAATAGCAATAATTATTAGCACTTTTAATAGCAGATATAAGCAGTGTTGGCGGTAAGATATTGGGCCCCCCCCCACAAACTTGTAGTGGGGGCCCCTCTATTTCCTTTCTAGGAGCCCCCAGGGGCCCCTAGACACCTGGGGCCCCCCCNAGTTTTTATTTATTATTTTAATAAATAACAATAATTATAAACACTTTTAATAGCAGATATAAGAGATTCAGTATTAAAAACAAATAAGAATTGGAATTAAACTCAAATAGAAGGTTACTTAGATGCAGGTTATAAACATATATAAACATGGTCGTAAAAGCAGTGACGCCAACCTGATTTCAACAACTTCATTACATTAACCATTCATTTTCTACTATTTATAAAATAATTAAGTTGCAATCTTTACTTTTTCGCCCTACTGTTTGATTCAGGGAAGAAAAGACCTGCTTTAGTCCCTCTAAACTAATCCAAAATCATAATTTTTCTTCCTACTGGAGATAAAAATATTTTATCTACGGCTTGCATTAGTGGACTTTGACTTTACATTGCTAATAACAGGGAGAGAAGTGTTACTTGCCTCCCTTGGGAGTAAAAAAACAATCATACCAACTTAAAAGGTATTTTTTTTTACGAAAAATGTCGATGTTTTTTAACAAAATGGCGTTGAAAATGAAACACTAACCCTAAGTGCTATATATATTTGTAATCTACTCTTCGATACCTTTCATTTGATACCCCACTTGAAATTTAAAAAAAATATTATTTTCTCGCGATGTGAATTATCCGCCATTTTGAATTTGAACAGCTGATTATTTTGAGTTCTCTATATTTTTCCTGTGTGCGCGTCAAAACGATCTTTAATAATGGTAAGTTTCACGCTTTTATCTCTTTCGGTTCAAAAGTTATTGGAACCGTACAGAGTGACAGACGGACACAGGAACGAAACTATAAGGGTTTCTTTTTTTTGGTTTTACCAACGAAACCCTAAAAATTGTTGTTTTAATAAATCAAGTAACTAAATATCAGTTTAAAGAGTTTAAATTACGTGAATTTGTAGGTAAAACTTTTATACCTACAAACTTAATTGCTACTACCCATGGTGCACTAGTCGTAGATAAAATTTAATACGCAACATGGATCGAAGTATTTCTGCTCTCGGGATTATCTTCCTCGGCAAGCCTAGAGAGCTAATACTACAGTTATCTCCTTCTGTGGTGCCTCAGGGGAAAACTTAACCTCGAGCAGGAAAACACACTTTTCTCCCTTGTTGCGTAAATAACTATTACTTCGAATTTTTTCCTATCTTCAATATTTTGCTTCCTATATGGGGCAAAAATTTAAAAATGGAAGATTTCAACTCATGGGGGCAAATTGGGTGGTTGCCCCAACTCGAGTGGATGAATACACTTCCCTTTACATGGAACAGATTCCCCAAGTTTCATTAATTCATTTCAAACCGTTTAGATTTTAGATTTCATAACGTTACAAGTGTTATACTTTTACTATTTTCGGAAGGGTTATTTTTGCAAAGTTTGACCCCCTATATAGGCACAAAAATATTGCATGAAATTTAATGGCTAGTGCAAAATATTTAAGAGTCGCAAGTCTGAAATAAGGACCGAAGACGCCTCGTTCCCACCGCCACTGTTATGTTAACAGTCAGTGGCGGCGATTAGAGGGGGCGACCGCCCCCCACTTTCTGGGAAAAGGTAACTAAATAATTTTGTTTAGTTATAGTCTAGGGAAAAAACTATTTGACCTGCGCAAAATTGCTTCACGAGCGATTCCAGTGGTATTCAACTAAACTAAAACTAACCTTGCTTTATAACACATCCAAAATCCAATCATGCGAAGGCACCTAAAAATCGACTTCAAAATGGCGTTGTTTTTTTTATATTAAGGGTAATGAAAGCCCAGCCATCCAATAAATGTTATTTTATATGATTCAAACAATGTAGAAAAATAAATGTTGAGTGTGGTTATAAGTTTAAATTAATTTACTTTTCTTATAGTTATAGGCTAGTAAAAAAATCGGACTTATTTCAGTTTTTGTCATATAGCTCGTACACTATGGGTTATTCGGTATTAGTTGTTATGACAATTTTAAAAGTACAGTAAATTTTCAGCAGCATAAGCTCAACCGGAGCACTATACGACCTATAGGTTCCGAGATATGGTACTTCGAAAATTGGAATGTTTTTCCCCAAAAAACTATTTTTCTCGTTTCGGGGCGAATATCGGCGTATAACTGTTAACCTACGAGAAAAGTCATAAGGAATGAAGATGAAGTAAATATAATTGGCTTCCTTTTAAGACCATTGGCAACTCTTTACGTCTTAAAGTTACCGAGATATAACACTTCAAAACTTTCTATAATTTTCCAAAAATTAAAATTTTAAGTTTTGCTCTTGTTTCAGGCCGAATATTGGCCTAAAAACTTTCCTCTACGAAAAAAGTCATAGGTAAGACGTTGTAGTAAATTTAATTGGCTTTTATGCAAGCACAAAATTATATCTGTTGACAAAAAAGTTCTGTTGCAATCGTAAAAATAACAAAAAAAGGTAAATTGTAATTTTTAAGAAATGAATATAAACCACTTTTTTTTTTCTTTTTTTTCAACAATTTATTGGCAATTAGGCAAAATTAGCTTTCGTGCATACTACCAAATCAGTGTTTGAAAATCAAAAGAAACAATTTTAACTAATAATGTATGTAATCTAATCTTATGTATGTTTTGACTAGCCTATAACTATAAGAAAAATAAATGAATTTAAACTTATAACCAAACTCAACATTTATTTTCCTGCATTGTTTGAATCATATAAAATAACATTTATTGGATGGCCTGGGCTCTGGGCTTTCATTACCCTTAATATAAACAGACGCCATTTTGAATTTGATTTTTAGGTGCTTTCCGATGATTGGATTTTGTCTGATTTTGGATATGTGTAAAGCAAGGTTAGTTTAGTTTGAAAAACAACTTGAATCGCTCGTGAAGCAGTTTTGCCCAGGTTGAGGTTGAAGGGTATTTTTTTCGTAATTTTCCTAGACTATTACTATTTAGTTTAGGCTTAAACTCATTCTGCATTTTTTGTGATTTTTGTTTCTAATAATTTCTTTCTATTTACATTTAACAACTTATGGAAAGTCTCAGTTGTCAGTTGTATTTCAATTTTCCCTTCTACATTTCGTAATATAGGCCTATTGGTGCGTTAAACAGAAATATAGTGGGAAATAATTGGTTTATTTGGTTCAAACTATTTTTTTGCTAATTCATCAAGGCCGATTTACACGTATTAAGTTGTTAAGTGGTTCACTAAATTTTAACTAAATTTTTAGCGACTTAATGCATGTAAACAATGAATTTAGTAATAAGTTGCAAGTTAAAATTTAGCTTGCAACTAAACAAGTAGAATAGAAATTTTTCTATTTTTCTGTTTAGTAGGTGGGCGTGGCTAATTACTGGACATGCGCATTTAGTTAAATGCACAAGTTTGTCGGAATCTCGCTTATAGATTTGCAGATCTTTGTTTATATATTTTTTAAAAATGTTTTATTCGACAAAAATTATATATTTTTTCCAAAAACATACTTTATTTCGTCCAAAATCTAATTTAAAATAATTTTTAAGACAGTATTTATGACTTGAACACATTGTTCAACGTCCATTATTAGTGAACTAAACAGCTTAACTAAATATTAAGTGTGAATACGTGTAAACGCTTAAGTACAACTAAGTACTTAACATAACAATTAAGTCACTTAAAATTAAGTTAAAATTTAGTTAACCACTTAACAACTTAATACGTGTAAATCGGCCTTTAGATTAAATTAGCCATGTTTTGTTGCAAAACACAATATATTCTAGCATGTTATTACAATAATATTTGTACTTTTATTATTAGACTAATGGACCTGACTTTTTCAGTTCTTACCCATGACGTTATTGTGTTATTTTATGGAGTTATAAGCAATAATTTACTTTTAGTCATGGCCTAGTCCTACTATGATGCTGTTAAAAATTCTAAACGTTTTAAAAACATAATATAAAATTTTTGTTTAAACTTTATTTACGAAACTTTTAAATTTCAAATAAAAATCCCAAATATGAACCATCTAGAATAGCCTCAAATACTCTTAAAACTTACCATTTTGCACCTAGATTGTAAAAATATTCAAGGGGAGGACCCCCGGACCCCCTCCCCCTTTGGTGGGGTAATTCCATAATTCCATACCCCCAAACCCTCGGTATGACAGGCTCGCCCCCTCACTTTTAAAGTCTAATCGCCGCCCCTGTTAATAGGGTAATACATATAATATTACAAGTTGATTTCTACGGGTCTATAAAAGGCTGAGGAATAGGAAATATTAGAAGGCTGCCAGTAGAAGATATTTCTAGAGGATATTATGGTGTATTTTAGATAAGTTGTATTATGTTCTAGTTCTAGTGCGAGTGGACAGGTCGCGACTTGTGACGGCCCGCAGGACGTCGCGACGCGGCTACACGATGGGTCGCCCGTCTCACACTCGCCTGTTTAAAATTCAACAAATCGTAATAAAGCGACGAGTTTATTNCAAATATTCACGGCAACAGAACTAGACCGAGAATTAACGCTTATAATTGTAAAGTACTCAATTAGTACCTGTACCTAGTACATCTATTAGAAATTCAATTTTTAAATTTTTGGTAGTTTTATTACTACGGAAAGATTCAATTTTAAATAATCCAAATTACAATTATCAATAACTACGGGAGACATACAGAGAACTTTTAAATTTCAAATAAAAATCCCAAATATGAACCATCTAGAATAGCCTCAAAAACTCTTATAACTTACCATTTTGCACCTAGATTATAAAAATATTCCAGGGGAGGACCCCCGGACCCCCTCCCCCTTTGGTGGGGTAATTCCATAATTCCATACCCCCAAACCCTCGGTATGACAGGCTCGCCCCCTCACTTTTAAAGTCTAATCGCCGCCCCTGTTAATAGGGTAATACATATAATATTACAAGTTGATTTCTACGGGTCTATAAAAGGCTGAGGAATAGGAAATATTAGAAGGCTGCCAGTAGAAGATATTTCTAGAGGATATTATGGTGTATTTTAGATAAGTTGTATTATGTTCTAGTTCTAGTGCGAGTGGACAGGTCGCGACTTGTGACGGCCCGCAGGACGTCGCGACGCGGCTACACGATGGGTCGCCCGTCTCACACTCGCCTGTTTAAAATTCAACAAATCGTAATAAAGCGACGAGTTTATTCGAGTTTTATTTATAAAGCCGGGTTGCTCTTGTTTCTTTTTCAGGGTTTTATATTTTATTACGTCGACGAAAAAAAAACGACTGATGAAGGCTCGGGGTGCACTGCTCGCTACACCAGTCCGCAGCAGTCATTTACATAACACAACCTTCCAGTCCAATTATAACTTCTTACTCTCTCTCCCGATAAAAACATCATTTCAGTTAAGAGTCCGGTATCCGAGTCGCCCCCGACGACAAACGGATTTTATTTGGGGGGGGGGGTCCCCGCAAGGCACGACGGGGCTCCGGCGACAAAAAGAAATATCAGATAATTTGTATTTATAAGGAAGAAAAGGAAGGAAAGAAGCTCGCACGTGAGTGTGTGAGTGTGTGTGTGTGTGGACAGGGGTTATGATGTGTGTGAGGGACGATGCAGCCGAACCAGTTCCAAATTAAGCCGAGACCCTAGCTCCGGTTCCAGGCCGAGATAAAACCGTTTAGTTGCTCGGAGCTCCGCTCGCAGCGCCCCTAGTCTGGAATGTGAAATAAGAGGTTTTATTAGTGCGTTCGAAACGGCATCTACGTTCGTATTTACGTTCGAGTGCGACGCTTTTCCAAAGTTTACTCGGTTGTGAGTTAATTTCTGTGGGTAGCGTGGTGCCGGTGTTGGTAGCCTCAGATCCGAGTGTAACCGTCGGTTTTATTCTCGGGCCCGATATTGTTTTGGAGAGCTCCGTACGCCCCGTCATATTCCTAACCTTAAAATCCGCCGCTCAAAACCCCCTCGAGTGATATTTATACGTGAAAAAATACGGTTTTACCCGGGTATCGGTCCGTTACCCGAGTCGTGTTATGTGCGAGGATACTTGGACAGGCCCGGTACCACCCGGTTCCCAGTGATCGACGGACGGTTCGACTCGGCGGGACGTTAAACCGTGTGTGGTGTTTATATCGGGCCGCGGTGCGAGTGCCGAGACCCCGTCCTGCAGACATGATCCTGAGGTTCGGTCCGGGGTTCACGGGCCGACAGCGTCGCAGTTGAACCGCACGGCAGACGAGCACGACCTCGCCGAGTTTTCCAAATGGGCCGCGACTCGGTGGGCAGTATCTGAAGGGCCCTGAGCTTGCCATGTCGGGGCACCCCGGGACGTCAGGCGCCCGTGTCCAACCAGTGCGGAAACAGATCGGCTGAACCTCGCGCTCTGACGCAAGCTATGATCCCGGCTCGGCTCGTCCTTTAACTTTGTTTACATTGGTTTTAGCGATGAGAAGAAGGTAGAGGAAATGAGCCAGAATATTGGAGGGATGGCCCCTTATATGAAGTAAGTTATCACTGCTCCTAATCACTCGATATAAGAACCAAGTTACCCTTATCACTTGCCGTACCGAGTAACATACTCTTTTACTTTGTTACACTCCGGGAAAGAGTGAAAGAGGTAACAAACGAAAAAAGGCGCTCCCATACGTCTCTTTTGGTTTGTTTACCCTCGTATAGGTACCGATGTCTGTAAAATGCTGAAGAGTAGGATGAGTAGCAAAGTCGATAACTATTAAGACAAAGGAATCTTAAGTCCGAGGTACTTTGTGACGAAGCAAGATCACACTTTTGTATATATAATTTCAAAAATAAAAAAAGGTGGGTAACAAAGTAAAAGAGTGCCGTTAGGGTAGGTGGAGACATACTTGCTGTCGTGTGTATCTAATATCTTGTGTCGGGACAGTGTGAGACCGTTCTATTGTAGACGGTTGTGTGTGCACTTGACACTGTAACATGCGTACTCATCATTATTCACTACCAAGCGGTGTGTAGTTTGCTTTCATCCAAGTAGTCGGTTGTGCACGCAGTAGAAGCAACTTGCTTTGCTCGGCCGGCTTTTCGATTGAACAACTTGTCACACGTACACAATGTGAACAGGTCGGCACACAGGCCAGCGTCTGTACTTACTTCCACCTGTCCTCGTTCCGACGGCTATCTCTGTTAATTTTGTCACCGGTAATTTCTTCTTCCTTAAAAATAAGTTGACGAGTATTTTGTGGACAGAAGCCTACACAGATAAACCCTTAATTAGACTCGAATTATACGTTTCACCTTCGAGTAAAATACTACAAACCAGACGGGAATACTATACAGGTGTAGAGGGCACACGGTTTTTCTGTTTTCAATGTTTTGACCGATAACATAAAGGAGTGCAAAGAGACAAGAGTGTGCCCAAATCATCTTATGTTTACAATTAAGAGTTAGATGCGATGTGACACTACCACAGACACTGACTTGTGGTTCTCACATCTAAATCACTCTTATATCGATATGCTAGACTTGTATCGTCCAGGAGAACCTCGGACTCTACGTCTTGCTAATCTCATTCCGTAATTTAGAGACTTTAAACGCCGATATTGCAAGTATCGAATATTATGTTAAAGGAGGCGTTTTTGAGCTTAATCTTCGTTTTTAAGCTCTTGGGTCAGTAACTCGAGTATTTTTTCAACTTTTTTGTATACTGAAAAGTAAAAATAGACATTGAATATAACAAATATTAAATATTGTTTGCAAACAGTTGACTTGTTTTGACAGGGTTGTGTTTGAAGTAGAGTGAAGTTAGGGAGTTACGTTGTGGTGAGGTCAGCATTAGAAGCTTGTTGTCTAGTTGAGATCTTGACAAGGTTACTCAGGTCATACATGTAAGCAGTTGCCACGGCCGTGGTTATCGACTGTGCCTGACTGGGTTTTCACTCTAAAGTGAAGGATCAAGCAACTGTGCGTCGAAACAACTCCACACAATCGTTTAGTTATTTCTTGCCGGAAAAATCAAATCAATGATATACCCCTGCTGTAAGCTTGACAATCAGATAAAATTTGTGAATAAATGCTTTGAGAGATCCGCATGTTTTCTGACGGCCTGAACAAGAGTTAACTGTTGCAGTGTAGCTTTAAAGCACACGGTACTTTTTTCCTTTGTCACCCACCCTAAGGGGGGTATCAAAGTAAATTAGCTCACATTTGGCAAGATTTTACTTGGTTACCCACCGTTTGTTTATATTATTGTGTTTGACATTTTTTTTTTCAAATTAATTGACAATCTTAACTGAAGAATGTTGAAATATTGCTCTATTATCCCTCTGAGACTAAGGAATATCACACTTCTGTAAATCAAAATTACAATATCCGTTAGTTTAACTATCTAGTAAAGCGACCTTTAATCAAATAAATTTTGAACAAAAGAATAGTTCACTTGGATTTAACGATATAAATAAAAAATAAATAAATGGTGGGTAACAAAGTAAAAGAGTGCAGAGTGCACAATGTCGTGTCGATCGGAAAGACTGTTTTATATGGAATTGTAGTTTACGTTGTGACTGTTGTCTAATGTATTGTTGTTGTTGTCTAATGTACTGTTGTTGTTGTCTAATGTATTATTGTTGTTGTCTAGCAGTATGGGAGGTCCGAGGGGCCAGAGCCCCATGTATTACCCTCCTTGCCCAGGAGGCCCCATGGAGACACCTCACCACCCCCATATGGTTCGACCGCCTCCCTTCTTCCACGACGACAAGATGAACCACTGCGGGTACGTACATTTCACTTTGTTTCTCTTCTCTCACGCACTCGTCAGGCCGGCGCAGCTTCAGACCGGTGTAACATGCCGGCGGTGTCAATGTAGTGTACATGCTACATCATCTGGAGGCCGATTCTCTAACTTTTTTTTAATATACATCCACTGTGACATATATCAAACTCCTCTATATATCATAGTGTTGTTATGATATAATACAGTGAATAAGTAAAGTGATGCCAGCGCTGTATGTGGCCAAGTACCAAAATACGGATTGAGAGCGTCCTTTTTAGTGGCCGTTTGTTGTTATTTCTGTCAGAAAGCAGAAAAAGTGAATGAAAACAACAATAACGGTGTCACTTTGTTTTGGTTTTTAGTATTTGAAATGTAAACACATAACCTGACGAATTATATCAACAGCTATTCCAAGGGGCTGTATATCAAGCACTTATTATATCAATGTGTACTTATATAGCAACGAACAAAGTTACAGATTGACGTTGACAAGTTGTGGGTGCATGTTCGTAACAACAGTTAGATGTAGAATCACATGAAGGTTTCAAAGTCACAGAATCGGCCTCCTGGTTTACTCAGATTTTGAGTTGCCACTTGCAAGTTATGACTGGAGAGGTTATTAGAGAATACAACACAATATTGGCACAATGTTTCTTGCACATATTGACGTATGAGTTTAGTTATTTTCTTCCGTAAAGGCCCGTTTACACTTTGATTAGTGCGAGTGCGAGTGTTTAGTAAAATCACTAAATCCGTTTGGAGACAATGTGTTTAGTGATTAGTGTTTAGTAATTTTGCGAGTGAACTGTTAACTGTTTAGTAGACTTGCACTGTTTAGTGGATCTGCGAGTAGGCCTCCCCTCTCCAACCTAGATGTCAGGGTTTTTTTATTTTATAATTATGCATTTTAAAAATGTTTAATTGATTGGTCAAAAAACTGTCACAATGTGTCAAAAATCAACAAAACACTGCCCCTCCCACAAAAAAAATTAATAAAAAAATAAATGTTCAATAAAATATAAAATTTTCCTCAAAATAAAACGACATCCTAATCACTTGCACTAATCACTAAATACTAATCACTAAACACTAAACACTTGCACTCGCACTAATCAAAGTGTAAACGGGCCTTAACTTATTGTTGTGAGCAATGGGGGTACTTATTATTGTCCTACCTGTTAGTCTAACATATTAAACCTTTACAGGTGGCGCATATCAGTCTGTATTATAATCGATGTATATCCTTTGTTTGGATGAGGCTAGAAGGGCCCCTAGTTGCATATTTGGTTTGAATAAGTTTTTTGTCTTATAAAATGATTGTGATGTACTTGTTATTTGTAAGCTTTGAAGGCTTGTAATCGCCTTGTATTGTCAGTTTTAATTTTAAAACGTTTTTGATTTTACTCTTACTGATAATGATGTAAGGTGGTTTGTTAATTTTAATATATACAGTGTGGTGACAACGGTGTTGTGTTACCCTCTATTAACCTCTTGAGTGACAGTGGATGCTAAAAGGCAGTATACTCCGGTCACTGGACCATTACCACTACTATTAATCTGGTGGTTTGGCCAGTGATGACAGGATGTGAAACGGCTTGCTCCTGGTAAGTCTGTGGAGAGGTATCCAGCGGTACTATTAAAGACTTGGTAAGGTGGTCATGTCGGTCATGTCTAGATTGACCATGTGGTTTATTTATTTATTTATTTTAAATTGTCTTTGTGGAGACCTATCTCAGTAGGTGTACAAAAGTCAGAAAAATTCAGAAAAATTAACATAGATGTTAATTTGAAACACATAGATGTTTAGATGTGAAAAAATTAAACGTTGAGAGCGAAGAATTCTTCGACGCTATACAGTGGGTTCTGAATTAAAAATTCTTTGGTAACTTTATTGAAAGAGTCAAAAGGAAGCTCTCTTACCTCAGATCTAAGTTTATTAAAAAGAAAGTGAAGTCCTAGCACACTGTGCCCTATATTAGACTTCTCTAGTCTATGTTGAGTCAGAACTATTTTGTCTTTATTTCTTGTGTTATAGCAATGTTCATGTCGGTTAAACATATCCAGATTGTTTTTAACATACTTAAGGCATTGGTATAATATACCGATGCCGATATTATGTAGAGTTAGCCGAGTTATGTAGTTATTATATACCGATATTATGTAGAGGCTATAAAATGTCAAGATTCTGAATTCCTTAAAAAGGCGAGTACAATGTTCTGTGTTTTTAGCTCCTGCCAGAATTCTTATTGGCTTTTTCTGTTTAAGAAAGATTTGGTGTGGTTGTGTTTAGGAACGCTGCGGCGATGTCTCAGCAGCACATGAGGTTCAGGATGGGTGTAGGAGGGATGGGAGAGTTCAAACCTCCGATGATCGGCCCTCCTGTGGAACCTCCCCCTGTACCTCCCCCGGCACCTCCCCCTGCCAAGAAGAAACGGAGAGCAAACAACAGTGTAAATAACGTCAACCACCACCCCCCTCCGCCCCCTCCCTCTGTACAGGACCTTGCACCTCCCCCTCCCTCAGGTAACTATTACTAAGACTTGGCCTGTGTGTGAAAGACTCACCTGTATACTGCCGTGCTAAGAGAAAAAACCGTATCTGTCATTTTGGTCCAAAATAAGGTTTTGACATATTCAGGGTTTTGGGGGGTCGTTTTTGATGGTCCCGAAGCCGTATCTTCATCCTAAATACGAGAAAACAGAGATTTTTAGTTAAGGTTTTTGTATTAAAGGACAATTTACTAAGCGAAATTGCCTTAAGTGACAAATCAGAAGGAAAAACACCGTATCTGACGGTAGATACGGTAATTTCGCTTCTGAAATCACAGTCAACTTACACCACAGTTACGTTAAACCTGTTATATTCAGATAGAAAAACACCTTATCTACAGGTGTTTTCATAAATTTGATCCCCCCAAAAATGTATTTATTTAACTTAGGTAAAACAAATGTGGCTCTAAAGAGAATAAAATTCTTAATTCATTGATATAAAATAATAAAAAATCGGACGAATAATAAGGGAGTTATAAGCCTTTAAACTTTGAAAACTTTAAAGTCGATTATCTCAAAACTTTTCTGTCCAAAAAAACGGTAGATACGGTTTTTTGGCTTAGCACGGCAGTATAGTGCAGATGAGGTTTCCATTTACACTTATATTTCTGTGTATCGGAGGGCACTATGTGCCAAATTGTAAATTTTTCAGGAGAGCTGTTTTGATGATTTTTTGCTTATTTTTTGTGATATTAACAAGGCAAGGCGCAGGGCCATACTGATAAGACTAGTAGCTCTCTCACTCTACAAAGTGGAGTGGGTATAGGGCACTATCTGGACATAGTGCTAACTTATTCTTCATTCTCTAGAGGTAAACACACCTACATGTCAAAATAGTGCTCTTTACCTCCCCGGCATGTTGGTTCATAGTGCCTTTTCTTACTGGCTAAATCAGTGAGTTTTAGTTTTCGGATATCATATACTTGTACCTCTCAAAAAGGGGGAAAAAATGAATAGGAAACTGTTAAAACCTCAATTTCGTAAAAAATGGAGATAGTGTCCTTTACCTCCCGTACACAGATTTAAGCTTTACACTTCAAGTTTGCTAGAATCACTGTATTTTATGAAAAAAAGGTTCTTTAAGATCTGCGTGATAATTTTGGAAAACTTTTTTAGCCTATTTAATGTTTGACAATTGGTACATTGCATATATTACTTGCCTTTGGCAATATGCAAGGGGGAAAATATGCAGAGAAGAGGCTGTTGAGCAGAGGCAAGAGTACAAGTACAGGAAACTCTGCTAAGTACAGTATACAAGTAAAGCACATCTCTGTAGTCGTGTGACTACCCAACTAAACACTCAATTTAGATATTCTCTCTATTATTTTGTAAATAGTTTAATATTTTATTCAAAGATTTTAATGTTCACACAATAAGTTAGGAATGCAACTGATTCAATTTATAAATACAATTCATACTACAAAATAAAATAACTTGTCTGTCGAATTGTCTGTCATGTCAACGTATTACAGAGAGAAATAAAACAACTTGTCTGTCATGTCATGTCAACATATTACAGAGAGAAATAAAATAACTTGTCTGTTGAATTGTCTGTCATGTCAACATATTACAGAGAGAAATAAAATAACTTGTCTGTTGAATTGTATGTCATGTCAACATATTACAGAGAGAAATAAAATAACTTGTCTGTCATGTCATGTCAACATATTACAGAGAGAAATAAAATAACTTGTCTGTCGAATTATGTCATGTCAACATATTACAGAGAGAAATAAAATAACTTGTCTGTCGAATTGTCTGTCATGTCATGTATGTCATGTCAACATATTACAGAGAGAAATAAAATATTTGACTCGGAGGTGTTTAAGTAGTTGCATATTAACTAGGTGTAATATTCGATGGTGTTGCGTGAAAAGGGCCAATCTGAAAATATCCACCATGGCTAATCTGCAACTAATATCACATTTGTTATTTTTATTTATAATTAATAAAAATAAATTTGGTTATTTTGACTTATTAATTAGGTATCCAAGTATATTTTAAATGAATAAAAATATCAATGAGGCATTCAAATATCAATTTTTCATTATAGCTTTTCAAGTTTTAGAATTCAAATACAAAATGCAGATTGGCCCTTTTCGCGCAACACCGTCGAATTATGTTGTTCGCTCTAGCATTATATGTACAGTACAGTTTATATCTTCTTATAATAATATACTCCCATTTATCGATTGTAAATAGTGTTATCCTAAAATATTATTGTTCAGCTCCGTTTGTTTACTATTATATAGGTTTCGGGTAAAATTTAATCATACAAACCCTCTCTGTAGAAAATATTTATTGTCATTTAAGAGATAATAGTTTTGAATAGTTGATACTTTTTTATTATAAATGACGGTTGTCGACCAAGCGTAAGCATGTTGCTAAACCATTTATTTTTAAACTTTTATAAATTTAAAAAATAGTGTTTGTTTCTTGCTGGATATTAGAGAACTTTAGCAGGAATACCAAGTTAAGAAGCAATTTTTTTCCCTTGATATTTACTGCAAAACAGTTTGGTTAAGATGATGCTGAGATGTATGTGATGATGGAGAGGCTGGCCGACTAGACCAGTCGTTCCTTAACCGGGGTGCCGGGGCTTCGTAGTATATACGTGGTGTCATCAAAAAGTATCCGACCTTAATTGTTATTGGTCAAACAAAGGAAGCTGTGAGGGTGGGGCTGGTGTACGGTTGCAGGCATGCCTAGTGAGAATGCTCAATTTTTTGTACGTCTTCAACACAAGACAGGCGGTGGTAGAATATTAATTAGTGAGCCAGTGCGAGTGAGTATCGTCGCATTTTTCTTTCTGACAAAATAGCAGCAAAAGTCGAACAGGGTTACTGCATCCATTTTTTTTAAGCTTGGTGATTCTTACTTGTTAAATCTTGCGGATTGTCTTCATTTGAGAATCACCAAGCTTAAAAAAAATGGATGCAGTAACCCTGTTCAACTTTTGCTGTTATTTTGTCAGAAAGAAAAATACAACGACACTCACTCGTACTGGCTCACTAATTAATATCCTACAGCTGACTGACTCATGTTGCAGACGTACAAAAAATTGAGCATTCTCATTGCATGCCTGTAACCGTACACCAAGCCCCACCCTCACAGCTTCCTCTGTTTGACCAATAAAAACGAAGGTCGGATACTTTTTGATCACACCACGTATATTATGTTTGGAGATTTTAAGGGGACCGTGGTTACCAAAAGGTTAAGAACCACTGGTCTAGACCACCAGCTCGTGTGCAGCCAGAGTCTCATTTCTTGCTCCTCGACAGTTTGACTTTGTATTTACATGTACAAGCTGTGAATTTCTAGTTGACTGATGTGTGTGGTTTGGAGCAGGTTACGGTGACACGATAGTGGCGTCCAACCCGTTCGACGACAGCCCACCTGCCCACACGATGATGGTGAGGCACATGAGCTGCGGGAGCGTCGTCAGCGGAGCGGCAGGCATGATGGGAGGAGCTTGCGGTATGGGCAGCCCTATGGGCGGAGGCCGCAGTCCCATGGGAGGGCCCATGCTGTGCGGTACTCCCCCCATGCACAGGGCGAGTCCTCTGGTAGCAGCCGACTGCATGGCCCCTAGGAAGGGTTCCCCCATGTTGGGCCCCGCTTCCTGCGTCTCTCCCATCCACAGTCCCAACGGTCCCATGACCAACGGACCCCCCGACCCGTCCTCTTGTAACGGACCCCCCAGAGTGGGGCCCCCCCAACACCCCATCCACCCTCACCACCATCCCATGCACCACCCACCTCCTGCACCGCCTCCTCACCAACCTCCCTATCACCATCCTCACCCCCCCACCAAGCCCATGCCCGTATCTGCCGGCAAGGTAACTATTCTCACATTATATTTTAAGTTTTTGATAGTATTCATACTACAGAAAGTTTAAATTTTAAATTAAATCAAGTTATAATTATCTTTTATATAATCGAGTAGTGTCCCGATGACGGGTGACGACTCACCTCTAAATGATTTATAATGTTAAAAATTGATGCGCCATAAGCTGGGATTGAACCAGTGACCTCCAACACATGAGGCGCGTCCTCTACCACCGAGCCATGCCCTTGCACTGAAGCTACAAGCATAAAAATTAATATTTTAATTATAACTAGCTCTTTTTTAACCATATTTATTCTGCCCGTTGCCACGGGCATAACGGCTAGTTATTAATAATGGGAAATAGACACAGAAAAAACAGATTCCGGCACCGGGACTCGAACCACGGGCCTCTGTATTTCCGTTACAGTGCTCTGACCAACTAAGCTATAGACTCTAGCACCGGGACTCGAACCATGGGCCTCTATATTTCCGTTACAGTGCTCTGACCAACTAAGCTATACCGGAGAACAACCACTGTCTATAAGGATATCTAGTCCTGAATTAAGCTTTTAATTTTCTACAACTCTAAGTAAGTCAAATTTTACGACTATAGAACTAGACCGAGAATTAACGCTTATAATTATATAGTACCTGTTTAGTACATGTATCTAGTAAAATCAATTAGAAATTCATTTTTTAAGTTTTTGGTAGAATTCATACTACGGAAATAGTGCCGGAGTCTGTTTTTCTCTGTCTATTTCCCATTGTTAATAATAATCTTGACTTGATTTAATTTAAAATTTTATTTCAATTAAAATAATAAAATAGAACCTGTAAATACACTGTTTGAATGAGGGGTGATTGTCGATTGTAAGAGACCGTTAGTTAGGTCTTGCGATAGTTTAAAACTTTATCATACAAATATTTCTTTTTTGCCTGGATATTTTTTAATGGAATAAGCGAATGTAGTTTAAAATAAAATGTCTTGAGTTATTCTAATTCAAATTTATTTTAGTGAATTTTCAAAGAAAATTAAGCTATTGCAATTGCTTCAACATTTTTGTAATGCGAATTTTGGAAAAAATTTTCCATGGAAATCCGTTTTAGGCCATTCTGAATCGATTCCTAAAATTTAACACTTTTTTTTATTTATGTATTGTATGTATACAGGGTGGCCACGATAAACTGGCTCACCCAGTTATCTCTTTTATTTTTGAAGATAGAGACAAAATGTAAATGGTAACTCACCTTGGATTTTCACGTAGTTTTATAATATAATTTCCAAAAAAAAAATTATCTCATAGTTTCGGCGGTATCTCTCTCAACTTTTTGATTTTAAACGGTAACCTATACTTTTTTATATTTTTTTCTAAAATTAGATTGCTTTTGAAGAAAAATGAGCTTTGAATCAACAAAATCGGTTGAGAATTGACAGAGATATTCAGCTTTCAATATAACAAAAAACGCTATCTAAATATGTAAAATACCAAATCTAATATAAATGAAAAATAAAAAAAAGTCTTAATTCTGTTTGTTGATTCAAAGCTCATTTTTCTTCAAAAACAATCTAATTTTAGAAAAAAAAATATAAAAAATATAGGTTACCATTTAAAATTACAAAGTTGAGAGAGATACCGCCGAAACTATGACATAATTTTTTTTTTCACCCATCCTAATTCTAAACCAAAAT
The DNA here is from genome assembly GCA_001010745.2 of Gerris buenoi. Lineage (NCBI taxonomy): Eukaryota > Metazoa > Arthropoda > Insecta > Hemiptera > Gerridae > Gerris > Gerris buenoi. The sequence goes on from KZ651361.1 coordinate 818,348, forward strand.
TTGTCTATATTATCATAAGGTGATAATACGAAGATTTCTTTGAAAATTCGCTCATTAAGTCATGGTGCATGACTGGACTTTTTTTTATTTCTTTTGCAATAGAATGACAAAATGATATTTTTTAACTAAATGAAAGTGGGCAGACAAGCAAAGTGAGGGAAAGTGTGTTGAAGTAAGAAGTAGGTTGTAATGAAGTGGTGGTGTCTGTGTTCAGGTTTACCCGGTGGACCAGCCGATGGTGTTCAACCCTCAGAACCCCAACGCTCCTCCCATCTACCCGTGTGGAGTCTGTCACAAGGAAGTACATGATAACGATCAGGCCATCCTCTGTGAGTCCGGCTGCAACTTCTGGTTTCATAGGTAACCACCATCTCTATATACAACCCTTAACCAGGAGTCCTGCGCCAACCTTTGGTGCGCTGCTCTTGGTTCAGGTAGCGAGCAAAACCTAACAAATATAATGCATACATAATTAAAGTGTTTCCTGTATATTGATATAAATTGCATTATTTATGTATTCTCTTTCATTTCATACTCTCTCCATCACTCCATCGAAGACCAGTTAATCTACGACAGATACATACGCCCAATATTCACAAAATCAACCTGCATATAGGTGTGTCTTAAAATAGAGGACTGAAATGAAGAAGAATCTATAATTGGTCCATTTTTTTTTATCAATATACAGAAAAGGCTTTAATTATATGTGCCAGTTTTTTTCATTTCTATACATGATGCACCATATAACACATAACCGTGTCAGAAAAATTCCAAACAAATAGAGGAAAAGAAATATCGCTTTTACAAGTTTAATATTGGCGTGCTATGCGTTATAACTATAAAACAAATAACAAGTGTTATTTTCTTACATTTTATAATTTATTTAAAAGTTTTTTTTTTCGTGATTAGAGCCAAGAAAAATCAGCCTATATTCATTTTTTCATATGAAACTGAGAAAACACATTGCATTTTTATTATTTGTAATGTTTTATTCATTGCCAAATTTTTAAACGAAGTAAGATGAAAGAGTGATTGAACACTTTGATAACTCAAAATCATTAACTTGTCAGGGGAGCCATTTTAAACTTGCCTTCAGACATTTCATTTAGCTCTGGAAGCATTTTTTTTTAACAAATCATGAAAATCTGTCCACACAACAAACATTCATTATTGATAATGTCCTTAATTTTCAATTTCAGAACTATATATGTTCTGTAAATAATTTAAATGTTTTAAAGTGAATTTCGGAATAGAGTTATGACGTCAGAGGTATGTAGGTTGCAAAGATTATAAAAATTAATAGCCACCTTCCATAAAATGTGTTAAAAGTGCAATTTCACAATTCGTTTTTATTAAAATGTATGAAAAAAAGTGGACAAAACTTATATTTTTCTTGTGAAAACTCTCTCGAGCCTAGTCGGAGGTGACATGACACATTGACTCCCCCTTCTCCTCACCAAGCTAAATCCAACATGTGATATGCTTACCACACACAATATTAACACTACCTGTTTAGGCAATGTTTTTTATTAGAGAAATATTTTTAGAGACTGTCTGTTGGGCCAATGGCTCCATGAGCTTGAGTTTCTAGCCAGACGTTAACTATTATTGGCATATTCTATATTTATGCCAATCTGTCACTTTTCTACATGTTTTTATCAACTATTATAAGTTTTATGCTCTATCCCGGGCACTCTTTTACTTCAATACCTCCTTATTTCATTGTGAATTTGACATTACCTGGGTGGGTATAAAAATCAGACAGGAATATAAACTCTTCTGTTCTTGGAAATAATTACATCACTTAGTCTAAGTATCTACAGTAGAACCCCCGTATCCGACCTAGGGATATCCGACCGACACCACTTGGCTTTTTTTTAAAAAAAAAAGTTTAATGTGACACGACCAAACTTGGTCCTTATGAGAATATTGAGTAAATCAATAAAAGCAGCTAGTTGGGTCTTTGTTATCATACTGACACTGATCGCTAGACTTGGTTTCTTATTATTGTGCGTGTCATTCTATATTTACAATTCAGTGTTGTGCTATATTTAGTGAATATACCGGGTCTACTGAAACAAAGCCGGGTTTTGTGTACACTACTGTAGAAGTTAGATGTTCTTTAACGGCTTGACAAAGGTGAGTCCGTTCTAAAACTAGCTTCAGAGTCAGCAGTCGGTGTAACAACAATTAAACATTTGGATAAAGGGTCTGAACGGATATGGGGGGATTCATTGTATTTAGATAAAGGGTATGTCATACTTCTGTACATAGTAGTGATGATATCTCTTTGTCAGGGGGTACTCAACTAAGTACCCTCTTAAGGTGATACCGAAGTAATAGAGGAGATATGAAGTGTAACTTTAGTCGAGTACCCCCCGACAAAGGGATAACACCGTTTGCCGAAGCACCGACTGTTTGCTGCAACGTGAATCTGATTGTATTTGATTTGCAGGATCTGTACGGGACTGACGGACGGAGCGTTCCAGCTGCTGACTAACGAGGTGTACGCCGAGTGGGCGTGCGACAAGTGTCTCAACACCAAGAACATACCGATGGTCAAGTTGAAGCCATAACAACCGTGCGGTGCTCCGCCCCCGCTCCGCACCGTCGTGTGTCGCTCCGTCACTCTTCTCCACCCTCGTCTCCGTGTAAGGAACGGAGCCGACGAGGGGAGCGTCGAGGCCTCCGTATCGTACAACTTGACGATCAGAACCCCGACGTCGAGAGCGTCCCCTCCGCTCCGGCCCGACCCCTCTTTTCTTATGAAAAAAGCAAATGTAATTTTCTAAATAATTTTTTGTGATAATTATTATTAGCGTAAATTATTGTCGAAGGACAGAAATAGAGATATTTTTGTTTCTATAATTTATTATCACAAAAGCAAGTACCTGTAAGGTTTTGAGATTCGAGGTTCCCTGTAATGTAATTCGTCGTTATCGTTATTATTTTCTTTTCTTCTAAATAAATAATGTTAGGGTTTTGTTTTGTAAGATAGAGTAGCGAACGTGTTACTTTAAGCCGGCCGGCCGGTGTCTGGACCGAGAATCAAACTTGACAACGAAACCACTCGCTCCAGTTTCCTTCTCTTCACTAGTAAATAGTAAATACAATGTCTAGATAATAACAAACCTCTCGTAATCACCAACTCTACTTTCCTTACTAACTTTGTCTCTTTTGTTTTTTATTGTAAATTTATGGTTTAATTTAATAGCTCACTACATAGAGGATCTATTTGTACCTGTCGGTTGAACCGTTGTGTCCCTAGATGAGCTGTTTGGTTACTTGCCCTTAACAACTGATGGAAATAGTCGTGTTGTCAAATAACAAGTTTTAACTCTTGTTAGACAAGATGAGGTGGCTTCAATCTCTCCCTTAGTCTTAGTACCCTGAGTGTAATTTCCCCTCTGTGGTCAGTCTACATCTCTACCTTTCCCCTGCTTAATAATTGTAAATATTCATAATACCATTCACCGTTATCAAATAGACACTGGAAAATGAAAACCTGTAAGTTTGGAAGGGAGTGAGCCTCTATACCACGGTTTTGGAAACCAGGTTACGGAACCAGGGCAAGAGAGGAGAGATGACGTCATCTTCTGTAGCTCACTCAGTACAACTCTTGTAGAGCCTCTTGTCGTATATTTTTACCTGTTTGAAAATCCCAAACTATCAATTTTTTAAAACCCTATCTATGACTTAATTTTGGTTTTTATTTTATTTTATTTTTTCACAAGCTACCCCTGTCTACAAGTTGCCACCAATGTCACCAAAGGGAAATTCAGGACTAAAAAGTTGTTTGGGCGACTGACTCGTACGAGGTTTTTAGGGTTTTGCTCGGTAGTTGTCTACGCTTAGTTGTACCGGACATTTAGAACTACTCACACTATGAGATTCGATCCTTTGAAATGTAGTTTGGTTTTGAGGAGTGTGGACTCGGAATGTGCCATTTTATTTCTTATTTTAAGTACCTGCTAAATCCGATTTGATTTCTCCCCTGTTTGTATATTTTATCGGATCTATTTGCCGATTTGAAACGTTGGGTTTCGTAGGAAGGCGACGTGCCAGATCGTATTTAGTATTTATATTTAACTCCGTTCTTGTCCTTCCCAACTTATTGACCGTTGTAGTTTCTTTTTCCCGATAGATCTCAACAACAATTGTTAACAAGATTAATTAGTAATTTTTTTTTTTTTTTTTGGTCGTTTTTAATGTTAAAAATCCAGTTTTTTTTTTTTTTTTAAATTACTATTATTTTTTATTTAATTTTAATTTTGTTGTAATATGTATATATTTATAAAAGAAAAGCTGTAAATCGATGGAATGACAAAGTAATGAAGTGGATGTGAATCACGTAGAGGGGTGCTGCTAGGGGATTCTATGTCAATATTAGTTTTATTTTTGAGCAATGCACTTATTGTGACAGTGTTATTTATATTTTGATGTCTAGTATGTTTACAATTGTCTTTGTGATTGCGTCGTTACTGGCATTTATGGGTCGATGGATAACAGTTCTATTTGAGATAAAGGACAGAATACAGTAGAATTTACCGACATTTCTTTCTTTTGTTTGTAAGGCGCTGGAGTGACACCCGTCTCTCGAATTAATATCTGACACAACGTCTTTCTCAATGTTGTTGTCGCTTTGCATGTTGTATTAGACACAACTTTACCTTCAGACAGACTATACACAGCCGACATGCAACGATTAACTGTAACTTGCCTACATTCTTCTTACAAGTAGAATTGTTTTTTGACAGCGCGGGAAAATAGACAATACATCGCGCCAGAGAGGTTACGTAAAAGTGACAAAGGTTGCTGTGACATCATGCGCCCTCCACAAATTTTTCCTCAGGTTATCTTATCTGGCTCATAATACACCATTGTTTACTAGTGTTCTGTAAGCATTTTATAGTTTTTTCCTCTTTTTATTCTATTAAAAGCTTTTTTAACCGTTTTTAACCTTATCATATATTAGTAACATCATTAATAAGCCAATAAATGTATACATTACAGATGATAAAACAAACAATTGATTAAAAAATAATAATAAAATAAAATAGCACTGATAAAACCCAGTCGTATATCCAATATTATGAGCCAGCTAACCTAAAAACACACACTTTTTTATGTTAAGTGATGTCACACTTCCCCGGCGTATAAGCCGATAAGAGTATGAGAGCACTGGATTTTGAATTCTAGATGGTCGGGCCAACCAGGCAAATAAAAATGTCTCTAGTGAAGGGCCTTGGACCTGACTGGGTATCAGTTCCAAGAGACTTTATAACCTCCACCGCTTGAATCTTTACACTTCTCTATTCCTACTATTCGAAAAATAATTACAACTTTTTCACACCGTACATTAATTCAAAAATCGATAGATTAAAATGTAAACCTCAACTGAATTATCAACGGTTCTTACACTTCCTTTCTTTACAATTTAAAATCTGTTAGGTAAATTAATTCTTCGTCTAAGTAGTTTTAAGCCTACACTGTTCATAAAGTTTTATTAGGGACATTAAATTTCATGATTCTATATAAGAAATAAGAAGTGAAAATCTAAGCGGCAAAATCAGGTAAAAAGATGACGATTTGTTGAAGTAGTAAAATAAGCTTCTTTTGTTGACAATCAAATGATGCTCTCCTACAGGCCTAGTGGCTTTATTTCTTCCCCCATATAGGTTGGTCAACCTGAGTGTCAAAAAACAATTCTTATAAGAGTAAGAAGAGTATAAGTAATGGAATCTACAGTGTTATACGCCGGGGGAGTGACGTCACTTATGTAAAATAGTTTGTGTTGTTAGGTTAGCTGGCTCATAATATTGAATGTACCACTGGGTTTTATCAGTGCTATTTTACTTTATTATTATTTTTTAATCAATTATGTGTTTTATCATCTATAATGTATACATTTATTGGCTTTAATGTATACATTTAATGATGTTACTAATGAATGATAAGGTTAAAAACAGTTAAAAAGCTTTTAATAGAGTAAAAAGAGCACATCTGTAAGTAAGTTATTTTACATCTTATTTGAGTTATTTGTGAGAATTATTTGTTTTATTACCTATAATGTATACATTTATTGGCTTATTAATAATGTTACTAATAAATGATAAGGTTAAAAACAGTTAAAAAAGCTTTTAATAGAGTAAAAAGAGCACATCCGTAAGTAAGTTATTTTACATCTTATTTGAGTTATTTGGAGAATTATTTGTTTTATCATCTATAATATATACTTTTGTTGACTTATTAATAATGATACTAATATATGATAAGGTCAAAAAAAGCTTATAATAGAATAAAAAGAGGAAAAAACTATGAAATGCATACAGAACACTAGTAAACAATGGTATATTATGAGCCAGAAGAAGGATAACCTGACGAACAATAGTTGAGGGCGCATGATGTCACAGCAACCTTTGTCACCTTTACGTAACCTCTCTGACGCGACGTGTAGCAGTTATATTAGTGAGTGGGAACTAGACGGAGGAGGGTTCTACCCTGTGTTTGTTTTGAAGCTCATGTTGCTTCGTTACGACGTTTGTCTTTTGTTTCCAAATTTGAAGTGAGAGTTCTCAGTTCTTGTTCAACCTTAGTGTTAAAAAGTGAGGGGAAATAAATTGTAATTTTACACTTTTCTCGCTCGTAGCCTTTCCAACTTAGTTATTCAACTCGGGACAATTCTTTTCATTTTGATTTTAAATTTTTGTAGCTTTTATTTGAATATACACATGTTTTATTATTCTTAGCCCTCTTTAGTAACGGTTTATATTTACTTTACAATACAGCTCTCACTAGTCGGTTTTAGTTGTAATTTTAAACTATGGAATTAATTAAAGACCTTGCACAACCAAAGTGATGAAAAATGTATTTATGTTTTTCTTGTGGAAGGATAACAATGTCAGCACCGTTCCAGATGATGTTTTTCTGGGAGTCCATTGCAAACTATTGTCGGTTGTATTGGTTTCTCTTATCTGAAGCACTCTCCTTGAGCTAATCTGACTGTAGAACCCTCCCCCCTCCCCCTTGCTATTGATAGCGAATCTAACTTTAATATCTTAGGATAATCAATTTTTAAGTTTTTGGTAGTCTTCATACTACGGAAAGTTTAAATATCGATTCAAATCAAATTATAATCATTATTAACAATGGGAGGACAAGCCTGGGTTCGAGTCCCGGCGCCGCAGTCTAGTTTTCTCTGTCTGTCTCCCATTGTTAATAATGATTATGATTTGATTTAAATATCTTAGGATAACTAATTTAACAAGGGAGAACATAAACCGGGGAGAACAAACCGGTTTATTATACAAAGCACCTTTGAGCCTTCGTAAGGCCATCAGCTGTGCCGATCGAGAAACAAATGAGTTACAATTAAAAATAAACAAATTGTTAGTGAGAGGTGAGTCTAGTTCATGTTGGAGATGGACAAAAGACTGACACAGTTTTATGTCGATCCCCAACGGGAAATAGATTCACCTCTATCTAAATTGTTTTTAATGTAACTCTTTTCTTTATAAATCGGCACTGATGACAGCCTTATGAAGGCTGAAAGATGCTTTGAATAATAAACCGGTTTAAATGTACTCGGAGAGACAATTTACAATAATCCTTTAAGATGAGTTCCATTGACGCTCCTACATCTGACACTTTGATTTGTAGTCTTGTTTAACGCTAACTTATTGGATTCTATTATGAAACGGGAGTCTATAGATGTATTTAATAGCTTTGATGATATTGGTAATATGACTGAAGAAACTACATCAGAGGGAATAAACGAAAATTAGTTTTGTTACTACGTGCAATGAACACTGCAGTGCACAGTTACCAACACATCCGATATTTGTCTTGTATATTAACGCACACTGCACCTCTGTATGAAATGACCTGTAAATAGATTCTGTTATATAATGACTCTATACAAATCCTTTGAAAATAATAATATCATTTTATCAATTGTACATTAGTTTTGTCCTTGAATTCATTAACGATTATTAGTTTGACTGCTAAAACATGTTTGCCGTCTCCCTTTCTAGTACAGGGTGGGGCAAAAGACATGTATCGGTTTCAGAGATGTAGAAAAAAAACTATTTCACTTACAGGAATGAAGTTTATATTGTTCGATTCAGTAGTTTAGTTCAGTAGTTAGTTTTTTACATTAAGTTTTGAAGATGACGTCATGAAGATGGCGCCCGTCAGCCACGATACATTCAGTGACGAGGCCCACTTCCACCTTTGTGAAACTGTTAATAAACAGAATTTTCGCTATTGCGCGCTAACCAGATTTGAGTGTATATGGTTTTATTCTTTGGGGATACCTAAAGTAAAAAGTTTTTAAACATCGTCCACACACCCTGGAAGAGCTGAAAGAAATAATAAGGTATGAATTTATGGCTATACCCATCCCAATGTGCCGTAGAGCGGTTGAAAACTTTCGAAATCGTCTTCAAGGATGTATCGCGGCTGACGGGCGCCATCTTCATGACGTCATCTTCAAAACTTAATGTGAAAAACTATTTTATCTACTGAATCGAACAATATAAACCTCATTTCTGTAAGTGAAATAGTTTTTTTTCTACATCTCTTTGAAACCGATAAATGTATTTTGCCCCACCCTGTACAAGTGTTGTCATTTTATTGTTTTCACTGGGGTTTCGGTCAAACTCACTCTAAAAATGACCAGTCAGTTGTCAAGCCGAAAGCCCCGAATGTTTTGTTTTAATGTTTGTTTGACAGATTTCAGTGGATTAGTCCACTGAATAAAGAACCTGAGTGTCTTTGTTATAGTTTTCACCTATTGTCAGATGAGTTTTTACCGAGTGTTTTCTACTCCATATGAAATCACCTTTATCGTTTACTTTTTTTAGTCTGTCAATCCTGTCATTTGACTGAGACAGTACACATTCGGTTTACTCGACCAGGCCGAATCTGGGTTTCAAAAACTTAGAACTTGTGGAGAATAACAGCCTGTTGTAGTGAACAAAATGTGGCCTGTCCCAGTCGAAACCCATACTGCAGGTCGACCCTTCATCTGTATACAAAACATTTGGTAAATCTGCACTATTTCGCCCATCAATTTCTTATTGTCGATTTACTTGCATTTTTTTTTTTTTTTAAATTGTTCCTCTTTACATATTAAAAACAATTCCGGTTGTACCATCTCTTGGTAAATTCAATAGTTTTTTTTTGAAAAAAAACAAAAAAAAAAAAAACGTAAAAGTGAAGTGTTCAGTGCTGTTTACAGAAACGAAATATTTTTAACGGCCGCTCTGCTCATTTTCTGAAGAAAAACAACCCTGCTGCATATAGACCAGGTAGATGTCCAAATCCAAGTATAAAATTCGCTAAATTATCACTTTAACTCTAGCCAAAAAAAAAAAAAAAAACGTAAAGTGTCACTTCCTGAGAAAAATAAGGGAAGGTTATGGTTTGTTTCGGTTAAGATTTGTACTTTTCTCCATAACCTTCCTCAACCCTAAAAAAGTGACACTTTTATTTTTTTTTACAAAAAAAAAACTATTGAAATTACCAAGATGGTACAACTGGAATCGTTTTTAATATGTAAAAAGGAACAGTTTAAAAAAAATTGCAAGTAAATCGGACAATTAGAAATTGGTGGGCCAAATTGTGCAGATTTACCAAACATTTCCTGTTTCACCTCTCAAAATAAACTTACAATTTTTAGTTTGCTACAACTAATTTTTTAAATGAACAATTAGCATCATGTAAAATCCAACTATCCCGATCTGGCTGACAGCTGTAGACCGACCCATAATATGTATGTACTTGGATCTCCTCGTATAAGCTGTACCATGTTGCTGAACGTGCAACTATCTTGTGTCAACTGACAGTTGTAAACCAACTCGTATGTATTTAGGTATATACGTACGCACATTGTATCTTGTGATCTAAGCTGTACTGTGTTGCTCAATTTTATTATCTATACTTATTGTTGCCTCATGTAATTTTTTATTCGAGCGACAAAGAAAGAAATTGTTCTCGAATTGAATCTTATCTTGTATCTTTTTCTCTCACTTTAAAATTGATTTCTTTTCTTTTTTTTTTTTTTTTCATGTTATTTATTTATTTTATTTTGTAAATCGAAATTCCGGAAATGAATGAAATCTTGTAAGTTTTTATGTTTAAACAAAAACAACCTTATTGAATGAAATCAAATGAAAAATAACACGGATCTAATGGACGCCCCTTGACAAAAATAAATGAAAATAAGTCAAAAGAGTTTTAATATCGACAGAGTTGTCTGAAATTACGACCATGTGTCTGTTACTTTAAAAAATGAGGTATTTAAAGTGTTGGATGAGTGTTGCTCTCCTGACAGGTGTCACTTGACTGTCGCTGCTTGTTTTAGTTAAACTCAAGAGCTTTAGTTTGACAGTTTTCATTTTGAGCGTGTACTTAAAATATAAACTTGTTTGGCTGAATTGTAGGAGATGATACAGTTGAGAATCGCTTGGCGGCACAGCTTTGCTTAATTTATACACTTGAGAGATAATATTCCTTTGTCAAACAGTGCATTCGTATGATATAAAGATTTGAGAAATTATACATGTATGATTTGTTCGAAGGAGAGTTGATATCCCTTTGTCAAAAGAATACGTTGGAGTAAGGCCCCACCATCTTTTCTATAGACCGTATCATTTTCTTCAGTTTTACCCCTTGTTTTTTGTTAAAGTAATGTCGACTTTATTTTTTTTTTTAACCCTGATTATTATCAATGTGATGAAATGATTGATATTAACATTGATTTCTCCCTTGTCGGTCGATGTGGTTGTGCCTTCTTTAAAAAATAATTAGTATTTGAATGTTGAAGTGACATTAAGCTCATTGTGGTGCGACGCCTGTACCCCTAGTCTCGAGTCTTTCTCTTCCTTCGGGAAGAGCTGCGGTTCTTCTAAAAGGATAATTCTTGAAACCCTTCTTTTTTTTAAAAAATAAGATGCCCTCTCCTGTTGTAAAAACAACTTTTCTTTTCTGCCCCTAAGTGAACCCTCGATCTAAGAAAACGGAAGAGCAAATAAGCGCTCTATTCGTTTACTCGGATTTGAATTGTTTGTTGTGGAGCGTCCGTCGATTTGCGTTTTTATAATGCCCTATTATAAATTAATACAAATGTGTAAAAAAAAAAATCTTGTAAATATGAAATAATACGAAATGTCTAATAATTTTTGTTGGAAAAATAAAGAATAATATATAATTACTAGAAATGGTTCTATTTAGTGGAGGAGACACATTGCTCACATAAAGGTTTTGATATTCGAACGAGTGAAATATTTTTATCTCTTGTATAGGTTTCTCACTACAAATATATATGGTTTTTTTAAATACCCTTAATTTGTTAGACGGTAATTGTACATTTTTTCATGTTTGTTATTATAGTGTTATTTAGATAATAATGATTAAAAAAAAAACAAAATAAAATTGTACATTTTAATTTTCTCATCGTGTCTTTTCTTTCACCTGGAACCTTAACTCAACCTTTCTTAAGCTTAAACACAAGAATAGCAACGACAATATTGGACAGTATGATACACATGATAGACAGTAGTACCTAGGAGAGTGATTGTGAAGCCGAATAGTTACTTGAAAGCAAACTGAAACACCAAGACATCTGGTGACCCTTGCAATGCCAGAGAGTGTTACACGTCTTTCACCCTCTTATTAAAGTCTCCTGTCCAGTAAGCAGGGCTTGATTTGAGGAGGAACGGCGTTCTGGGACCTCTCTCTCTCAGATAAATAAAAAAAAATGATCGGCACTAAGATTTGCACTGAGGGTGTGGGTTTATGTCTAAAACTGCTTAAAATGCTGTTTTTGAAAATTTTCCCAGGGGAGGACCGCCGGACCCCCCTTCTACAGGGGGGAGAGGGTAGGTTGCAGTTCCAGCACCTCATTTTCTAGAAATTGAGCACTGCCAGTAAGTATTCGGTACTGTCTTCATCAGGTCCTCATAGTTAGCCACTGCGCCACCATTAATAAACATTTGCACTCTTAAACACCTTATTTTTCTTTTAAACAAACTAATACACAATAATGGAGTATCGCTATAATGATTGCAATCATTGTGATTACAATTGTCATTAATAAACTAGTGATGCGGTGCATTAAGAACTCGCGCAGAAATGTGCTTTTATATCAGCCGTAATATGTTCTCAATAATGATATCAGGATAATATTTCAGAGAAAACCTGGCATTCTTATTCAACCTGAAGAAAGCATTTAAATTATTTTGTCTATTATCTTTATTTAATAATATTATCGCAGGCTCCCTACTCTCCCCTATTTGATTCAGCATTTGTAGTCAATATTTATTAAATGGTTATTGTACGCTAGCCTGTTTGTACAGTATTTGAACAAAATCCTAAGTTATGAATGTTTCTTTCAGCATTTGTTGTAAATATTTATTAAATAAAGTATTTGCCGAAGTTTTTCTAAAATTTCGTTATATTGGCCACCATCTTGACAATAATAGGTATTTGTAAAATTTTAATAGTTAGGTATTCCTATCCTACACTTTAAGACCTTTAAATTAATGTATATCATGTCATACTGACTAAAAACCTTTTGTCCTCCACCTTATTAGCTGCCATCTTAAAAAAATGAATTTTTAAAAATTATTGACTTTTTTCCTTCTATTATAGACTTTTTTCCTTCTATTATAGACTTTAATAAATGTAGGTATAATATGCCATGAAGATTAATTTTTTTAATAGTCCACCATATTGGCCGCCATCTTGAAAATATTATATGGATAATTTTAATACTTTGATATTCCTTTCCTACACTTTAAGACCTTTAAATTGATGTATAACATGTCATACTGACTA
>KZ651362.1:36259-53664 GCA_001010745.2 Gerris buenoi
TTGAAGTTTCAGAGCAAATCTGAACCAAGTCACAGTAGCTTCCATTTGAAATGTCATAAATTGGATTTTTTTTTAAGGTATCAACCTAAAATCTGTAAAATATATTTATTAATAAACTAAACTATAGAATAATCGAATTAATTAAACTTTATAATGCAATAGTAATTAGCACTGAACTGAGTAAATTCACTCAGTCAAGTTTGATGGACTTGGTCCACTTTAATACTGAACCCACACCCCCCTTGTCGTGGTACCCGGGGCGGGCCGCCCCCCCGCACCCCCCTGGCGACGCAACTGCTTACAAGGTGTCCTATTAAATTGAATCATTTTTCTTCGATTTGCTTCGCTTCCGCTGTTATCATAATAATATTCTAGGTGTTCTCCAGTTGTTAAAGGTCCCTACGTTCTACGTTTCGCACCCATCTTCAGTTTGCGTTCCTTCATTTCCTTAATCCTTAAGGCCCGTTTGCGAGTAAATCTGCAATCTTAGCCAAACTTTAACACATGATTAGGTCAGGGTTCACGAGAAGTTCGCGGACCATTTGTAGAGATCCGCCTCGGATTCGTTCTCAGTTCAAATTGAGATGGCCTCCTTTTTTTCTTTCCCTTTCAAACCTATAGACAGGGCCGGATTTAACCATTTGCTGCCCCTTGGCACTATTTACCCCCCCCCCCCCCCCCTTCATGGACAGTCCCTGTTTTTATTTTGCACATATTGCTGAAAACTCGTATATAAGGAGAACAACAGCCATCTTAGTGATAAGCTCCGCGGCCCCTGCTGTCCCCTGGTGCTGCCGCCCCTAGGCACGTGCCTATAGTGCCTAGGGGGAAATCCGGCACTGCCTGTAGACTTTATCGCCATTTTCTGCCTATTGGTTATGTTCCTTCATTTTTTTTTAAGTGAAACTTCTTTAGCCACGGTAAAGTAAATTTGCTTGGACAAAATTGACATCATGAAACAAGTTTGCGTTTCGAGACTCGTCCAAGTGAAACATTTTTTATGTGAAATTAACGAAATTGCAAATTTTTGTTTTAAGACTTCCCTATGATAGATATTTTAATCAACTTATTACTCTCGTACTTTTTTTACTACGACTCGTTGATATAAACAATACTGGAAAATTTGATGTTTTCATCTCTCTTGATTCAAAAGTTATTGGAACTGTACAAAGTGACAGACAGTCGGATAGAGAGACACAGGAAATTATAAAAGGGGTTATTTTCTTTGGTTTTCCAACAAAATCCTAAAAAAGGTGGGATTGCCCCCTTTAAAACTAAAATTGATTTTGTAAGTTAAACAGCTGTTAGAAAGAGTTTTGAGAAGTTAGCCAATAGCCTGTCAAATTTGTGAATAATCTTCACGGTAGAGTTATCTACATCTTCTTTCTGTCTAATTTGTACTCTGATGTTGCAAGACGAATCTAAAAGAGCCGGAACTGTCTCTTAATACCTTTTATCATAAGATGCTATTACAGCAAAAGATATCGCTTTACAATAAAGAATCGAAAGCTGAAATGATCGGTAAATGTTTAGCGTTTTGTACAACGGATTATGTGACTGTGAATTTAGACTATTTTAATCAACTCAGCCATCAACGCAATAAGTCACAAGGGAGCGCGACGCATTTTATTCACTATGCTTTATGCTTACTATATAGTTGTTATAAAATGAGATAGAGATATATTCTGGAAGCTTATACCGTATATTTTAATAGAGTTAGAGTGTTATTATTGTTAGTACCATGGGAAACCCACAGAATGCAGTAGTTTCAATGAGCACTGAAGAATTTCTATTTGTATTTGCTCTGAAGTTTCGGAACAAATCTGAACTAAGTCACAATAGCTTCCATCTGAAATGTCATAAATTGGATTTTTTTTAAAGGTATCAACCTAAAATCTGTAAAATATATTTATTAATAAACTAAACTATAGAATAATCGAATTAATTAAACTTTATAATGCAATAGTAATTAGCACTGAACTGAGTAAATTCACTCAGTCAAGTTTGATGGACTTGGTCCACTTTAATACTGAACCCCCATTTATTCTATTAAGTTGTAAGATAAGTGTATGTAACAATAAATATGGATAATATTAACAAGTTATCAAAGCATTTATTCTAGTAAATTGTTAAGATAAGTGTGTGTAACAATAACTATGAATAATATTAATAAGTTATCAAAACATTAATTCTATAACATAAGTGTGTGTAACAAATAACTATGAAAAATATTTGCAAGTTATCAAAGCATTTATTCTAGTAAATCGTTAAGATAAGTGTATGTAACAAAAACTAAGAATAAAATAATATGTATTAAAAAGTTATTAAAGCATTTATTCTAATTAGTTTTTTTAAGATAAGTGTATGTAACAATAAGTATGAGTAATAGTAGCACGTCATAAAAGCATTTATTCAATTAAGTTGCTAAGATAAGTGTATGTAACAATAACTATGAATAATATTTGCAAGTTATCAAAGCATTTATCCTAACACAATGTAAGTCCTTGTAATAATAACCGATTATTGTTAGCAACTTTTTAAGTAAGCTAATATCCTGCTTCAATTAATCTCATGTATTGACAATTTCAAGAAAAAAAATATACCTCTTATACCTTCTATCATCTCGATTCAAAAAAATGTTACAACAAATCAAAACCAAATAGAGTGAAGATTCCCACGGCAACATCTAATAGCAGATGTTATTGTTTATAGAGAAGTCGAAGTGGTCTTGAGATTGTATCTAGCGGAAGAAGGAGCGGCTGATACGGGCCACAGAACACTCTAACTCTGCCTTCTAACTATGAACGGCACGCAATCAACATGCGTCTTCACCCGCAGCCTTTCGTGTACTTTTACAAGCAACGGTACTATTTTTAAAAACAATCAAGGGTATTATGCATAATGCACTTAAGTGCATTGTGTATAAAAATAACTTTTATCTACGATTGATACGAAATATAAACATTGTATCTCTGTTTAGACGCAAAGAAAGTGATTCTTTACGTACTTGTATTCATTGCGCATGCGTGTCTGATAAATCTGAAGGATTCCTCTTCTTTACCGCCTAAAAAAGAATAATTCATCGCCTTAACGCACGATTAGCGAGTTCGTTTTCATTTAACATAATTAATTTGATGTTTGTTTAATTAAAATAACTGTTTATATCGAGATTTTAGTAAAAAACAATGAGTGATTTAAGTGATTATGACGAAAATGAGGAGTACTTTATTAATTCGGCACAAAATACAACTAATGAATTTATGTCATCTTTATCTAGAGAAATACGAACTTACATAAAGGATTTTATTTCTTTATTTATCATTAAAATCCAACAATCGTAAATAAAGTACGGTACGCAACTCGTGCAAAAACGGCATTTTACATTGCTCGTGTAGTTTTACTACCCTCGCTATCACTCGAGTTTGCACACTGGGATGCAAACTCCACACTCGCGTGCAAAATTCTTCTTTCCGCAATAGACGCGTAATGCACTATTAAGTTCTCAATATTATCCTGTAAAATCGTTTTAAGTTTTAGAAACTTGCGTAATCCCTGAAAATGTCATCAAAATCGGATAAAAATGTTTAAAGTAATTTATTATTTATTAATACAAATTTTCACCTCCCACCAGTGAATACAATTCTTTCGCTACCTTGGTAGACTCGGAAGCACAAATGTATTCTTAAATTTGAATATACATAGAATGAACTATTGTTTCTCAGTGGGTGAAAATCTGATTTTCAACGATAAATGTAGGCAACTTTACCTTTTTTTACTTTCTCATGTAAAGAGAAAGTATTGTGACGGCGCGAAAATTAGATTTTAATTTTTTTTTTAAATTTTTTTCTTTTATTAAAATACATAAACATACAATGTTCGCTTTTATTTTACGTTTTAATTTTTTTCCGTTGTCATTTACTTTTAACTGTCTTTAAATTGCTAAATGAAACAGGTACTAAAACATCGTACAACGAAATATATTTGTAGAGAATATTTAGGACGTAAATATTTGTATGTTCTCGCCATGACCCGAGAGCGTAAAATGATTTGTTTTAAAAATTAATGATTTCGTTATAGTAAATATTCCTTGGGTAAATATTCTTACATAAGATGTAAGAACAGTGATCAAATATTTGTAGAAATTAAATAACCTCTTGAGATATGAGTAAACAATTGCGTTAAATGTAGAAAAAGGTAAATATATTTTAAAATGAATGAGATTTTTGTCATAAAATGCTATTAGGAATAAACTAAAAAATTATTACGTGTAATATTTAGCTTAGCAAGCATTTCGGAACTATTTATTTTTACTACTATTTTATGCCCTATTTATTTGGCCCACCCATTTATAATTTTCCGATTTATTTGCAATTGTTTTTAAACTGTTCCTTTTTAGATTTTAAAAAGATTTCGGTTGTAGCATCTCAATAAATTTAGTGTTTTTTTAACACGTAAAGCCTCGCTATCTAAGAAACATAAAGAAAGGTTATACATTGGTTAGGTAAAAAAGTACAAACCTTATCCTAAACTAATCATAACCTTTCCTTATTTTTCTTAGGAGTGACACTTTTACGTATTTAAAAAAAAAAAAAAATAATAATAAACGATTGAATTTATATCTTTATTAAGGTACAGCCGGAATCGGTTTTATAATGTAAAAAGGAACATTAAAAAAAAAAAAGTAAATCGGACAGTTAGAAATTGGTGGGTCAAATAGTGCAGATTTACCAGNACAATTTTGAAAATTGAGGTAAATAATTTAATTAAAGAAAAAACACCTACATTATTATGAAATGAAGTGCTTTATTTAATATATATTATTTTTAAAAATATAATTTACATACATAATTATTTATAAATATACACTAATTATATTTTTATTATAATCTTTAAGAAAAGAGGAAGATAATTAAATCATTTTTTTGTGTGACTGAAGAATGATTTTTAAAGGAGAATAGCTGTGGGTTAAGTAATGTTAAGTATAATAGCCGTTGTTTTTAAAAGTAAATTAATTCTAAATTTACAGTTAGCTATTGTTTTTGGATAAGGTGTAGGAGGTGATTAAGAGGCGAAGTAGGAAGTAGAACGACTTACTGCAGTAGTACAGTGAGATAGGAAATACAGACAGTGCCTGTATAGTACTGGTACTCCCCTATCTAGTAGAGAGTGACCTCAGCTTTAGTACTACTAGAGCCATCTGTTGGTTCTACACTACAACTAAACTCTTAACTTACTCTTTTTCTAAAAAGGAGTTAAAACGTTGCTTTCGAACCAGTGGACAAACGCTAACACATAATCTAGTTCAATTCCCAGAGAGGTGTGATATTTTTACACATAATATGATAACATACATGATATATGTGTAAACTAACTAACTCTTTTTTGTAATTGTTATAATATTTACATCATTATCTAGATCGTTTTTGACAGAACAGAGGGGAGATATTTTGTGCTGTAATGATAACATATAATAACATGTAATTATATTTGTGTAAACTAACTTTTTTATTCAAATCTGATATATTTACAGTATTATCTATTTCGATTCCCAGAGATGTGAGATATTTTTATACTTGTGATAACACATGATGATGTGTGTAAACTAAATCTCTCTTTACCCTAAGAGGTTAAGACATTTTTCAAAACATTGAACAATCACTAACACATAATCTAGTTCAATTCCTAGAGAGATGAGATATTTTTACACTTATGACAATCTATAATCTTTTATATAATCAAGTAGTGTCCCGACGACAACGGCGACTCACCTATAAATGATTTATAACGTTAAAAATTGATGAGGTATAAGCTGGATATGAACCAGTGACCTCCAGAATGTGGGCCGGCGACGCTACCATGGCGCCATTCCAATGTAACGAATATCGAAGCATAAAACTTACTATTTAAACAGTAAATATCTATTTAAATATTTTAATTTTAATTATAACAGCATAAAACTTACTATTTAAACATTAAATATCTATTTTAATTATAACTAATCTGCTCTTTTTCTCAACCATATTTATTATTCTGCCCGTTACCACGGGCATAACGGCTTGTATATCTATAAACTAACTAACTAACTCTTTTTTTTTAATTGGTAACACTAACATATAATCTAGTTCGATTCCCGGAGAGGTGAGATATTTTTACACTTATGATAACACATGAAGATATGTGTGTAAACTAAATCTCTCTTTTCCCTAAGGGGTTAAGACGTTTACTTTCGAACCACTGAACGAACACTAACATATAATATAGTTCGATTCCCAGAGAGAGAGAGAGTGAGAGAAAGAGAGAGAGAGAGAGAGAGAGGGAGAGAGAGAGAGAGAGAGAGAGAGGTGAGATATTTTTGCTAAATGATACTTTAATTCATGTAATAAATGAAAACAGTTTTGACAAAATAAAAAACGGAATCAATTACAAATTAGACAATAATAGCTTATGAAAAATTGCGAGGAAGCTATGTGCCACACCACTCAGCAGTCAATTTTTATTTAAGTATTCTTGATGAGTTTCTTATAATATATTATAATGGATTAGTTATATTATGATGGGAAGTTGTCAAGCAGAGGACACCGTAATATCTTAGAGAACAATAAGCTAGTAGTGCGTTACGGTCAGGTTGATGTACGTGCGTGGACGATGCTATACCGTCGCAGTGTTACGAAACTGTGCCGTATCTCTTAGAGTTATAGAGCTTGAGTGAAATAATGCGGTCATTTCAATGCATAGCTGTCACTCGGCGAAACAAACAAACAAACAGAAAATGGTCATATATTATTCAGTTCGCATTTTTCTACTGGAGTATACTCCGATAAGTATTCAACACTTCAATATTACCTACATAGACTCTTAGTACAGTGGCTTACTTATATACAATGTACCCAATCTAATAATAAATAAATAAATAAATTGTATATGCTTGATTCAAATAATTCATACTTCAAAGAAGTAAGTAAGTATAAGGAACGCATCACGTAAGTAAGTAAGTAAGTATAAGGAACGCATCACGTAAGTAAGTAAGTAAGTATAAGGAACGCATCACGTAAGTACGAGACGCGCGCGACGATAATCGCAGGTTTCCGTACGATTATTAAAATTATTAAGAATGAAATTTTATAATTGCAGTTGCATATTCTTTTTCTACACTTCAAGACCTTTAAATTGATGTATAACATGTCATGGTGACTAAAAACTTATTTTTAGTCGCCCGCCATATTGAAAATATTATGTGTGAAAAATCCTAAAAAGTGTACATTGTCAGAAATGCCGAGATGAACCTATGTGCCGAATTTTATGATCCTAGATATAGTAGTTTATGAATTGAAATAAACCAACGGATAGACATCAACAGCAGACAGACAGACAGAGCCGTTATATATATAAGGTTTCTTTTTACTTCGTATAGATACCTAAATTGAGCGAAATCGATGTCCGAAAAAGGCAAAATTTGTCCTATCATGTAATAGTACATTTTAAGGGTCTAGTGCGGAAAGTAGCATTTTGCATGCGAGTGTGGAGTTAGCACCCAAGCGAAAGCGAGGGTAGTAAAACCACACGAGCAAAGCAAAATGCAGTTTTCACACGAGTTGCATACCGCACTTTCACTTCATCTACGATTTTTGGATTTTAATAATAAATGCAGTAAAAAAAATAAATAATGTAAGTTCGTAATTATCTTTTGATAATGATGAAATTAATTCATTACTTGTTTTGTGCCGAATTAATTATTTCGGGAGGCGTATTATTAATGCTCCTCATTGTCGTCATTATGTCTTAAATCACTCATACGGTTTCACTAAAAACTCAACAAGTAACTTTAATTGAACTAAATAGCAAATTAGTTTTGTTAATGTAAACGAAGTCAATAATCGTGCTTTATGGTGAAGAATTCTTCTTTTTTTCCTCACTAGGGCCGAAAAAAGGAAAAAGAGAGTTATGATCGCGCATGCGCAATGTATACAACTACAAAAAGAATCTCTCTCTACGCATCTATATAGAGATAAAATGTTAACTCTTGGATGAAATGTAAAATGTGACTTGGTCTTGGCTGTAAAATTGAATTTCTGCAGTCCCCAAATATTTAGGGAGAGGAATTTCTTTTAGGTGTCTTTCAGTGCTCTTTCCTGACTCACTCTTTCTCTTCAGAATTTCTACTTTTCCTGGGGCAGTATGTTTGTGTGTGTGCGTACATTTTTTAAATTCCTAATTAAATACGTATATTATGTAACATAATATAGCAATTGACTGTTTATTTCACGAGTTAATTTATTTACTTCCTATTTATATTGACATTAAATGAGCAATTTTTCTCATGATATACAGAATTAAAATACCGCTAGGAAAGAAAATCGCCGGGAGCATAATGGATAAGTTGATTCGGATCCAGGATTAGAACGTGAAACGTGTTGGTTTTGATTGATAAGTTAACTTTAGTCATTCCTGGATTACTAAACTGTTATATTTGTGAGAACATTGTTACCCAATAACAACTAGCTGAGCCAATTGTTCCGATTTATTAATGTAAGGTGTTCGTATCATCGTGGCAAGGTTTTTAACACTTTCTTTGCTCAGTTGAAAAATGTTCTACTAAAAGACCAAATACTCAACAAAATAGTTGTAGAGTTTTTGGAACGAAGTTCCTATATGGCAAGTTCTGGAGCCCAGGAGTGAATCCGAAAAAAACGACCAAAATCACCGTCACAAAACTAAGCGTCACGAAATCTACCGATGACCATAACTTAGGTAAAAGATGACCGAGTTAGGTGAAATTTGGTACACATGTTCATTTTACCAATGCCCAGGCTGAGTTCGTTGGACAACGTCATCTTAAGCGTTCACACGCAACGCCGCGTAAACTTAACCTTCAAATTTAAAATTGGAATTTTATTGGACGGCAAACATTTCTAACTTCATCTATTTAATGAGACTAACAACTTATTTAAATTTTTATTTTAGTAAAATGAACACCGACACTACTATGAAGCTATAAAGATCGCTAAATTTATTTAGGTGGACCCAAACGTTTAAAATAAAGAAAACAACGTTTTTACCGATATCTTCCGTTCTAACACATAACGATTTTAATAAAACTTCTTACACATTGTCTAAAGCACAATTGAAACAGTTATATAAAATTTCAACCGGATATACAAGCAGAAGCTTTAGAGTAGGGAAGAGATATACATATTTTATAATATTTTAAATTAATNCAATTGAAACAGGCATGTAAAATTTCAACCTGATACAAGCATGCGTTTTTGAGTAGGGAAGAGATATATTTTATAATATTTTAAATTAGTTGACCGGTTAGGTTTTATACATATTTATTTTAAGACGCTTGATTTAAGAATACAAATAATTTTTTTCTTTTAATTTTGCCTTAACTCCGCTAGGTACAAACAGTTAGTTACAACTTAAGTTACTTTAATTTTGACTCTTTTCTAACTCCACCATGTATAAGTAGTTAGCAATGCATACGTGCTTAGCAGTGTGATTTTATAATTTATATTTGATGAAAAATGTAAGGAACTAGTTCCTACCGGGTACCCACCCGCTTGAGGGACACCCGTACCCGTACCCGTCCATCGACACCACACGTATTTTTTTTATTTCATTTCTCTATTAACCTATAAGATACTCAATCTCAAGTGATATAATGTTATCATACGTGCATTGTGTAAAGAGTACAGTGTTTTATTCGCTGTCAGTACAGTTAACCCTGTTATGAAGATATTAAAACAGTAGCCACGTAATCCCCAAAAAAAGAACCTTATGTTCCAATTTCATTTTTTTTTCGGGGAAAAATAACTGAATAGTCATATAACTAGATAATACGGCAAAAAAAAAAAAAAAATCTTGAACGTGTCTAATGTGATTACTTAAAAATAGTTTCAGGAATCTCCACCAGAGGGCAATGTAACCGTGTAAACAGAATAATCTTGTTATAATTCGCTCATTCGTTTAGCAACATTAATTTTTATGACGTTATTAGCTTAGTAGTTCGTATTACTTTTGAGCCCAAGATGTAATATATGCGTGTTTAATATTTTATTTTGCATTATCACACTTATTCAATAATTTATATCGGATATGGATTATAAAATATAAACAAGATTATTGCGAATAAATGTCGCATTCAACCAATTTTCTTTATATTTATTTAAGCATTAATTTCTTATTTAATTAATTTCTTGAATTCTTTAAATCTTCCTTAACTTCTGTAATCTTAAAAATTATTCTTCTTTCTTCAATTCTTTTAAATTTGTCTTATTTCTTTAATGCTATAATTCTTCGTTATTTTGTCAATTCTCCTAATTTGTCTTAATTTTTACTTTCTCATATAAAGAGAAAGTATTGTGATAGCGCGAAAATTCGATTTTGAGATTTTGATGGTTTTACACGTTTTGAGGTCCCCTGAGTCCAAAAAAGTGGTTTTTAAAAAATGTCTGTCCGTCGTCTGTCTGTCGTCTGTCGTCTGTGCAGACGCCTGGAGCCTAAACTACTGGGCCGATTTTGACGAAATTTGGCATACACGTTCAGAAAAATCATACCCCGAGGCGAAATCGAGAAATGAATTTTAACTCCAAATTTGAGGGCGCTACCCCCCAAAAACTCTGAAAAAACACGAAAAAAAATTATTTCTCGAAAACGGTTCCGACGATTTTGATTAAAAAATTCTAAAATGTAGTCAATTTAAATACGAATCTAATGATATAAGCCGTTTTCCCGGGAAAAATCTAGTTCCTGAGAAAATAGCTTAAAACGCGGATGGAGAGAGCCCGGGTTCGATTCCCCGCCCGGGAGAAGTTATTTTTATAGTAAATTTTGATGAAATGTTTAGTAATAATCAAATCTACATATGAAAACTATTAAATGGGTAAGTAAATATGAACTATTGTATATGAGAAAGTTTGTATTAGTTGTCTCGGACCGATTTTTTTAATAATATACTCATTTCTTGCTTTTTTAATAATACAAAGCTTTATTTCTTATATTTTAATTAAAATTATTCATCTAGATTTCTATACTTTTATGTATCCTACCTTTTTCAATAAAGTAATATAAACAAGTAATATAAAAAAGTAATATTGTCTACATTTCCTTTGTCATATAAGTCGTATATATTTCTTGAATTATATCAATCGATGTAATAATACATTTTATTATAATTGTTGAAAAATGCTTCTAATTACATAGACTACTCAGTTAATACATTTATTGTCCGAAATTTTAAATCTTAAATATATTTTATGGGATTAATTATTTATTTATTAATAGTAGTTTATTTTTACCTAACTTACTTAAAGAAGGACAATAATATTGTAATCATTTCTACATTTTCATTTTTATATTATTGTGTATTAGTCTATTAATAATAACATTACTTTTTCGTGAATATTGAGTCAATAGATATTAAGTATTCAATTAATACTGCCGAATTAATAATTCATGAAATCAATAAATTCAAGGCTTAAGCCAAGTTATACATTATTAATTAAAAAACGTTTTCGGTTTTAATTTATATCTACTTAAAAAAAATAAAACAAAAAAACATTATTTTTTTCAATTTTTATTTCTTTTATTCTACTAATTTCTTTCAAATAATATTTTTAGTTTTAACGTAGTATTCGAGACTTAAAGTAATTTATTTTTATTTTTTTTTAAATTTACCTAATATGCTTTCATTTAATTTANAAACTATTTGCTGTTTCTTTAAAATGATGTAACATGTAAGTTCTCTAGTAGATAAGATTTAAAAAACTATTTGCTGTTTCTTTAAAATGATGTAACATGTAAGTTCTCTAGTAGATAAGATTTAAAAAACTATTTGCTGTTTCTTTAAAATGATGTAACATGTAAGTTCTCTAGTAGATAAGATTTAAAAAACTATTTGCTGTTTCTTTAAAATGATGTAACATGTAAGTTCTCTAGTAGATAAGATTTAAAAAACTATTTGCTGTTTCTTTAAAATGATGTAACATGTAAGTTCTCTAGTAGATAAGATTTAAAAAACTATTTGCTGTTTCTTTAAAATGATGTAACATGTAAGTTCTCTAGTAGATAAGATTTAAAAAACTATTTGCTGTTTCTTTAAAATGATGTAACATGTAAGTTCTCTAGTAGATAAGATTTAAAAAACTATTTGCTGTTTCTTTAAAATGATGTAACATGTAAGTTCTCTAGTAGATAAGATTTAAAAAACTATTTGCTGTTTCTTTAAAATGATGTAACATGTAAGTTCTCTAGTAGATAAGATTTAAAAAACTATTTGCTGTTTCTTTAAAATGATGTAACATGTAAGTTCTCTAGTAGATAAGATTTAAAAAACTGCTGTTTCTTTAAAATGATGTAACATGTAAGTTCTCTAGTAGATAAGATTTAAAAAACGAAACAAATACAATGTTAACAACGATAATATTTCGTAATAAACATTTAGAGACATTTAACGAGAAAGTAATACATTTGAAATATTGTTTATTTATAGCAAAAACAGTTCCTGTTGATTCGTCTTTTAAATATTGTAGTTTTTATTATAAATGCTCCTTGTTAGAATTAATATTTTTTACTCTAATTAATGTTATTTATATGCCAACTTTTTGTATGAAATATAGAAATAATAAATTTGACGCTCCAATTATCGGTGTAATGATTGTCATATGGCTTATATTAATATCATGGACTTTTTTTGACAACTTGATTAAAAGTAAGGACATAATTAAATTGTTCGATAAATCTTTTGAATTAATGAATCGAATGTTCGGTGACGATATCGATAGGACTCAAGTGAATATAAGATTGTTTTTAGGGAAATATTTAATACTTTTATTACTCGTTATTTTCATGGATACATGTTTGATTATTCATTTAAAAGGTTATTTATTGTCAATAATTGTTTTTCCTATGTACACTTATACGCTCGGTCGATATTTTGTAATTATCGAAACACATTCGATGCTAATTGATTTTTCGATAAAATGTATCGATTATTTATCTGAATCTATCGAGTGTAAATTAGATTCTTTGTTTAAACGAACTAACGAAACTATCGATATATTAATTAGTAATGCAATGAAAATCGATATATTGTTGAGAAAAGTCGATAAGACTTTGACGTTTCAAGTGTTTTTAATTGCGTCATCAGGATTTTTGTCCTTATTGACAAATTTCTACTTGCACTACATTACAGTCGATAACATATTTGATAGAATGAAAGTAATGAACGGATTGAGCTTTGGTTTTCGGTTTGATCCAGGTTATATAGCTGCAAATACAATATGGCTGTTTTTTATCGGTGCTATGCAATTAAAGATATTTATTACACCTTCAAATGCAACGACAGTTGTAAGTATAGAATATATATTATTAAGTAAATTGTTTATTTTTAATAAAATAAGATACAAACAATATAAAAGCACTCCACGACTGTACAATCGCATCATAGGTCTGTATCTAGGTATATAACAAAAGGTCAACATTAAGTAAGCGTTTATAACATCTAAATTTATAGCAAAATATAAACATTGAGGGACAGGTCTATATTCAGATACATAACAAAAGGTAACCATGGAGTATCAGGTCTATATCTAAATATTATACTACAAATTATAATCACTATAGGTGACAGGTCTATATCTAGATTTATAACAATAAGTAAACATTGCGTAACAGATCTATGTGTAGATGTAAGATTTCATAAGTAATAAAAAAGCTAAAATGTCTTCAATTGAAGTATAAAATATCAAGTGCGAGTTTTTTAAATTGGAGAACACAAAATTCATCTGTGGAATCATGTAAAAATTAACAAGCATGTCTGGCACTACTGAAAACGGGTCAGACTATTCGCAGTGATAAATGTTCTGGCTAGTACATCACACCGCCTTCTGCCCAAAAAATAGCCCAATTTTCATTACCAGAATCCACATAAATAGTGCAAATATCGGTGGTACGATCCTCCAACTTATAGAAAAATTCCTCTTCCTGATAGTAAAAAAGCAAACAATTCAACGAATAATTTTACACACCGAAACCGAATGTAACATGAACTTGTAACACATAATGCTTTGGGTAATTAGAGTGAACAGAACAACATATTACATTACGAGCAGCATAATTGTTAACATTTTTTAAAAAAGAGCATTAAAGTACTGATGTTACATAGTATCTCATTAAAAGTTAACCGAAATGCTAATAACTTTATGTTTTCCTACCTATAATTGGAATCAACATCAGGCTATAATAGGCCTGAAAAGAATATGGCAATTGGCTAAACCCATGAACCAGTCTTCTACACTTATTTGTCCCCCTTATTGACCCAATGCATTCAAATATTGATACCTACTTATTATTAATATTAATTTTTTTAACGATTATAATTAACTAGCTGAAGTACCCGGCGCAGCCCGGGTTTCATACAAAAATTAAGACCTAAGTGACTAAAATATCAATAAAGAAGTAGATACCTAAATGTATATTACAAAAGTATCAGAACATTGTAAAATAAATAAGTATAAAATATGGTTATGCGTTGAGTGAATTATGTCACAAACCTTACTTTTCCATGTTACTCCCCTCCTAAATAAAATTATCACAAAAATCTTCTTTAAGAGCTTTTCAATGATACGCATAATGAAGGGTTGTCGAAAACTAATGTGGACAGTGACCTTCCTCTTGCCTCGAAGGTTAAAATTAAAGATTTATATAAGGAAGCCACACACCAAAAGACACTCTTTTTACTTACAGAAGTATTTTTTTCTTAGTATAGAAATATTTTTCCTGTATTTTCCACTTTGCCCCCTCCTAAATAAAAATCTGAAAAAAATGTAAATAACAACAATTACTTTATTCTTAAAGAGCTTTTCAACGATATGCATCATGAAGGGTATCCATTACTTTGACATTTGTACCCTGTACCTCTGTGTACCAAAATTTTATTTTCGTACTCTCATGGAGCCAGTGACCTTGATTTTGTTTTGAAGGAAAAGAGTGAAAATATTCATCAAATTGGGATAAAACTGTAGATTTGTATAAAAGACATACTCTCATATAGATACTCTTCTTTTTTACTTAGATATATTATGTAGTTATATTTTTCCACTTTACCCCCCTCCTAAATGAAAATGTGACAAAACTATACAGAACAACAATTATAGTACTCTCAAAGAGTTTTTCAACGATATGCATCATGAAGGGTATTTATTACTTTGACCCCCTATTCATTACTTGTACCCCGTACCCCTGGGTACCGAAAATAAAATTTCGAAAATTCATGTAGACAGTGACCTTCCCCTTGCTTTGAAGGTCAAGTGTGCAAATTTTCATCAAGATCGGATTAAAACTGTAGATTTGTATAAAAGTCATACCCACATACTTACATACATACCATATTTTTTCCACTTTACCCCCCTCCTAAATGAAAATATGACAAAACTATACATAACAACAATTACTGTACTCTCAAAGAGCTTTTCAACGATATGCATCATGAAGGGTATTTATTACTTTGACCCCGTATTCATTACTTGTACCCCGTACCCCTGGGTACCAAAAATTAAATTTCGAAAATTCATGTAGACAGTGCCCTTCCCCTTGCTTTGAAGGTCAAGTGTGCAAATTTTCATCGAGATCGGAATAAAACTGTAGATTTGTATAAAGGACATACCCACCCACCCACATACCCACCCACAGACTTTCATCTTTATATATATATAGATTTATGATTTTGCAGGGGGCGAAATTTTACGATTCACTTTGCAAGTTGATATCAAAGAATTCTGATTATACTCTTCTCAGTGATTCATCTATTGTAAGTATTTAGTCTTTCTAATCATAATATAAATAAATATATAAATTAATTATAATATTATTATAACTGACTGGTCTATAGAAAGATTAGTGAATCGTTTTATCTTTACAGTTTTGTCTTTACATTCAAATAGTAATAATTGCTTTTATTGTTATTATTCATCAATTGTTTTCTTTCAGTTTAAAATCGAAATGCTATTGGCATTAGATCAAAAGATTGATTTTACATCTTTCGGGTTTAAAATTGATAAACCTACGTTTCATTCAGTAAGTATGCTATGTTAATTCCAGAGTTAATAATTATAATTTCAGTACTTGAAGTTTTTTTGGCCAACATACTTTCAGTACTTTGAAGTTTTTCTGTCAACATTTTTGCGAAACACCATCTGTAGTTACCATCTAATGTTTAAACAATATTTGACGTAATAAACAGCTTGGTTCATCCCCTTCGAGACGCGGATTCCACTGGAAAACCAAGCTGTTTATTACGAGTCTACCCGCGGAAGCCTACGCACCAAAATATTTGACGTGTTGTCAATCGTGTTATTTTTGGCTTTTTTTTAATGTGCTGAAAAAATGAAGAAACAATTCCATTTTTAGGAATATTATTAAATATGCTTGATAAAATAAATATGCTTATCCAATAAGTATAAAGCCAAAGGTTCGAAATTAAATTTGATTTAACAAATATATAGTCCAGTTATTTTAGTCATAAATATGGCTTCTGTTCCTGAGCTTAATTTTGTTTGTTTCCTGTATTTTGAAGTTCTAAAAACGTATCGAAAATAGGCAACATGAGCGTGGTCGCGTTAATAGAATTCAATACTCTTTTGATACTGCCTTCTTTCAAATTTGTCATACCACGTTCGATGTTTAAGGTGGGACCACTGCCAAGATGTTCGTTACCCATAAAACAATGTTTCGCTATTGCGATTGTCACTGAAACAATTACCTCTATTAATATTAAAATACTGGGAGCACAAATATTTTCAAACTACGTCCGAACAAACTTGAAATGTCGCTCTTAGAGATAGAATAACACTTCCCACACTTGTACGTAATAAACTAACGTAATGTTTCATTGTGTAATTTTATAATATTCAATTTTCTCCGAACCAGAGGAAGCGAGATATTCGTAAAATACGTAAAAAGTTGTGTGGCGACGAATACTAAATATTCATAGATATTTTTTGTCATTTAATCGGTACACCATCCATTGTACGTAAAAATTAATCAGACTTTTTTTATGGGAAATTTTGTTATCTATAATTTCGATAACCACCTTGATGGGTTTCCGAGCCATAGGAAGCGAGATATTTGAAACCCAATTTCTCGACATCTATATTAACGCGACCACGATGAAACGATAAAAAAATGGATTTGTTATTGGTAAGGAAACCACATTTATTCCAATAAGAATAAAGGTTTTGTTTAGAATTGTTAGTCATCAAATAGATATAATAACTTATCATGATAGTAGCTCACAATTTTATCAAAACTAAACATTATATTTATTTAGATTAATATATATATTTTTTAATTTTATTTTACTTATTGTACTTAGAGATGATAAAAAAAATTAATTAATTAATTTTAAA
>KZ651362.1:54081-70488 GCA_001010745.2 Gerris buenoi
GGTAAAACCACCTCTGCTCGGCTATCACTGAATCATGAGTGGAACGAGATGGGGTTCGATTCCTCGGCGTGACACTCTGATTTATATGGCTCACTATTGATCACATCATACTCGCTTCGGCGGTACAATGTACATATGTATGATGTGTGAAGTGGCTGCAACTCTCTACCGCGGGGCGTAAAAAGGGCCCGAGTGATGGTCTAATGGCAAGGTTCGAACAAGTGGTTCGTCCTACCCGTTCTAGAAGGAAGTACTAGACTACTACTACTACTAACTCCCTAAACGGTACTATCTTGACTAAAGAATTTTTAACCTTACCCTTCTTGCCAGCTCAAGAATGCTTAAGCTTGCAGCTTGAAAATAGTTCATATTTTCTTAAAAAAAAAATAAATAAATAAATTATCACCTGACTTAATGATTCCATTCCCTGATAATAATATACATTTAATACATTAATTAACTTTGTGTGCTATAATTAAAGAACATATATAAACAACTAATAGACATCTGTTTGCACATAAATTTATACATTCAAAAAAAAAAATCCTACAAATAAATATTAATGAATAAGAAATGCATAATTAATAATGAAGAAATGCAATTTAATTAATTTTTTTTAAAATTACTAGCTCTTCCTAGACCAGATGTTAAGATGATTCCTTTGCCATTCTTTTAAATTTATAGAAATACATAAATTAAACAACTGCATTTTTAATTACCTTTGCAATAATGAACCCTAATTAAATATTCACATTAAGTGCTATAAACGCAATTTCTTCAACAATAATTACATAGAACAGTTATGTTGCACTGCTTATTTATTGGATAAGATTATAATCTATTAGCTTTATTTATTACACAACATAACAATAAGCATCTTTATTTTGTATTTTCTTTTTTTTTACCTCAAAGTCTCACGATTTGCAATTCCTTTATTTTATAATTAATAGAAAGGTAGTATTTTTCTTCACCGAGATTTATGGTTGATTGTAGTTAACGTTTATTCATTATTGTTTTTGATTTTTTGTTGTTATTAGATGATGGCGACTATTGCAACCTACCTAGTTATTTTAATACAGTTTCGAGATTCTGCTGACATCTAACTTGTAATTTATTTCTTTTTTCTTTTACAAATAATGTAGTTGATTGTGTGAAAAAAAGAAGATTGAATTTATAATTTATTTAAACTTAAATTTATATTAGATTTTGAAATTAACTTATTTTAGAGAAACAACTAATAGTGCAAAAACGAGTCTGATTAATATCAAGCTAGAATTTTGTGTATAAGTTATAACATAATAACACAACTGCACATAATTTTACTGTAACATGTGATAATGTTGTTATTGTTTAATATGGCGAGAGCAACGTGAAGAAGAATTAGTCCAGTGACTGCACTTCCTGACGATTTATATAGTAAAATAATTACATTACAAAATATTTAAGTAATGATAAAGTAAAGTAATAATGTATATAAGATTTAAGAAATAGATAATAATAGATTTGAATAATAATTATAATTAGTTAATGTAAAATATATCCTATGAGAGTAGATCTCTAGGCCACTACCTTTTCAGAGGTCTTGGAGGGTTACCTGGAATATGTTGCGAGGACATTTGTTATACAAGAGGATTATAGGATCATGGGATAAGGATTCGTGGAACTTTCGATATCGGGATTCGGATAGATTTCGGACAAAGGGAACGTTTAGGTCTTCATGGAGAGTAAGGTTGGAAACATAGTAGGGAGCATCGGTAATTTTTCGAAGAATTTTTGACTGAAGGATTTGGAGACGACGGGAATTCGAAGGCTTGGTGCTGCCCCACACTTCTAGACCGTTGGTCCAAGCTAGCTTTAAGACTATATTGTAGATACGAAGTTTGTTATTCAGAGAAATTTTAGACCTGTGATCCAGAAGACCGAGCTTACTGCTTAGAAGCAGTAACTAAAATCTTCGTGTGATGTCAGTACGTTTTGTCTTAGGTGTAGCCATGTTAATCGGCGGTCAAGGGTAAGGCCAAGATATCGGACGGAGTTGGATTGAGGAATAGGAGGAGTAATATTTGAATAACTAACTTATCAAGGGACAAACTAACAACAACTTGATTTATTGTCTACTATCTAATTTTTTACTCAGGATCATGAAAATCACACTGTCCACCATAATTGGGAGAACATGGCCGCTCTCCACTGGTTTTTTTTTTTTTTTCAAATACATTTTGCAAAGCTATGTCCCGCAGACGATCTTAGCCGACCCCATACTCTTAAAAGGCGCCAAAAAATTAGCTTGTATACAAAATTTTAGCTTGATGTTAGTCAGACACTATATAGCCACCCCCTGGATTAGAAGTTATTATACTTCTGAAGTGTAGATATGATCAATAAAGGAATATGAATTTTATATTTTAATTGTGTTTGTTCTTTATAGTACAATTTTCCTATTTCTAATATATCCATACTGAAAAAGTCCCAATATCTTAAACCCTACCTTACGCACCTTTTGCGTGATAGCTATTTTCTCTAGAACTTCACTTTTCCCGGGAAAATGACTTGCAAGGTTAGATCCGTATTAAGTCTTTTAATTAAGTGCGTATTAAGTCTTTTAATTCTCCTGTTTCAAGGATTTCCTTCTTGGGGGCTCTTATGACTTGTTTTGATGTTAATTTGAAACTACTGTATAACAATTTATGTAAGAATTTGTAATTTATAATTATTGTATGTTAATTGTAATTGTAATGAATACGTCGGAACCGTTTTTGAGAGTAATTTCTTTTACTCACCCCCCCAAATTTAATTGAAACCAGCTTATTACCTCTAAGGCATCACGCTTCTGCACTGACTGCAGACAGACATTTTTTAAATATCATCTTTCCAGAATCGGAGGACATTAAACGTGTAATTTCATTGAATTAATTGAATTATTGCGCCATGGGAACACTTGCTCTCTATTAAGAAAGTAAAAATTATAAGAAAGTAAAAATTAAAAAAAGAAAAAGTTAATTGTCTAGAAATATTATAAATTAACTTTATTAATTGGTTAAATTATAAATATTATATTTTTTGATTATACTAACTTATTATTAAAATTGCATACATGTGATCTTTCTAACATTATTTACTACTTTTAATCAAATTATAATTATTATTATTAACAACGCGAGACAGACATAGACAAATATAGANCGTACAAGGCCAAAACCTTATCAATTCCCTTGATATTGGGCTCATTTTTCTTCTCTCAGCGTCCCCTACACGTGGACATATTGTCCGCTCGGTTTTGATTCGGCGTTAGCGAGATCCCAGGTACAAAGTTTTGTGCTTTTATAAGTTAAAGATATCTATATATATTTAAAATTACGAAGAAATTTGGATGGTTTGTCAAACTTATGCCACATATAACCCCCCTTATGTCCCATTTAAACTTTCTGCGCACAGTAAATATTGGTTACACATAAATCGAACATCGAAACATACAATGAGCCACACTTTTAACTTCTATTATACTTAATTTTATACTTATGTGAACATAAGTCTAATGATGGGAAGCGAGGAAGCTAGCCAACTATTGCCAGACATATAAAAATAGACTGTCAATTAGTGTGGTACATGGCTATCCTACCAAAGTCTGATTTGTTTGTTTTCCCCCGTTTTTTGAATTGTTTTGATTTTTTTACATGAATTAAGCTCAGACGGTTCAAATAAATATGGGGCTTTCTGCGGGTTACTTTCGATAAACTTTAAATGTTTCATACAAATCAGTTAAGTATACTTTTGAAGCGATTGGTCTAAATAAATGTATGTTTGTGCGCATGTGGAAGAGAAACAAATTAGCGCATAAGGTTAAAACTTATATGGGGCCAACAATGAGCTAATTATGACCTCCTATACAAATTTTATTCAAATCGAACTTGTAGTTTTTAAGATATTTTGGTTCGCAAAAATTGAGCGACAGACAGACAGACTCGAAACCAAAAAGGTTCCCTGATGTCTGAAACGGATATCTGTCTTGGAATATTTGAACTCGTAGACATAAAGTATTTTCGTTCTTCAGAACGTTACTTTATGAATGCTCGGAAGCAAATCCTGAATCAATAAAATATAATATATAGAATATATTATAATAGTTAGGTAGTTAACTCTGTACTCAGTAAACAGAGAGGTAGCGTAGCCGTGTGGATAAAACCAGGTCTGCTCGGCCATCACTGAATCATGAGTGGAACGAGATGGGGTTCGATTCCTCGGCGTGACACTCTGATTTATATGGCTCACAATTATACACTCGCTTCGGCGGTACAATGTACATATGTATGATGTGTGAAGTGGCTGCAACTCTCTACCGCGGGGCGTAAAAAGGGCCCGAGTGATGGCCTAATGGCAAGGTTCGAACAAGTGGTTCGTCCTACCCGTTCTAGTAGGAAGTACTAGACTACTACTACTACTAACTCCCTAAACGGTACTATCTTGACTAAAGAATTTTTAACCTTACCCTTCTTGCCAGCTTAAGAATGCTTAAGCTTGCAGCTTGAAAATAGTTCATATTATCTTAAAAAAAAAATAAAAAAATAAATTATCACCTGACTTAATGATTCCATTCCCTGATAATAATATACATTTAATACATTAATGAAGTTTGTGTGCTATAATTAAAGAACATATATAAACAACTAATAGACATCTGTTTGCACATAAATTTATACATTCAAAAAAAAAAAAATCCTACAAATAAATATTAATGAATAAGAAATGCATAATTAATAATGAAGAAATGCAATTTAATTAATTTTTTTAAAAATTACTAGCTCTTCCTAGACCAGATGTTAAGATGATTCCTTTGCCATTCTTTTAAATTTATAGAAATACATAAATTAAACAACTGCATTTTTAATTACCTTTGCAATAATGAACCCTAATTAAATATTCACATTAAGTGCTATAAACGCAATTTCTTCAACAATAATTACATAGAACAGTTATGTTGCACTGCTTATTTATTGGATAAGATTATAATCTATTAGCTTTATTTATTACACAACATAACAATAAGCATCTTTATTTTGTATTTTCTTTTTTTTTACCTCAAAGTCTCACGATTTGCAATTCCTTTATTTTATAATTAATAGAAAGGTAGTATTTTTCTTCACCGAGATTTATGGTTGATTGTAGTTAACGTTTATTCATTATTGTTTTTGATTTTTTGTTGTTATTAGATGATGGCGACTATTGCAACCTACCTAGTTATTTTAATACAGTTTCGAGATTCTGCTGACATCTAACTTGTAATTTATTTCTTTTTTCTTTTACAAATAATGTAGTTGATTGTGTGAAAAAAAGAAGATTGAATTTATAATTTATTTAAACTTAAATTTATATTAGATTTTGAAATTAACTTATTTTAGAGAAACAACTAATAGTGCAAAAACGAGTCTGATTAATATCAAGCTAGAATTTTGTGTATAAGTTATAACATAATAACACAACTGCACATAATTTTACTGTAACATGTGATAATGTTGTTATTGTTTAATATGGCGAGAGCAACGTGAAGAAGAATTAGTCCAGTGACTGCACTTCCTGACGATTTATATAGTAAAATAATTATATTACAAAATATTTAAGTAATGATAAAGTAAAGTAATAATGTATATAAGATTTAAGAAATAGATAATAATAGATTTGAATAATAATTATAATTAGTTAATGTAAAATATATCCTATGAGAGTAGATCTCTAGGCCACTACCTTTTCAGAGGTCTTGGAGGGTTACCTGGAATATGTTGCGAGGACATTTGTTATACAAGAGGATTATAGGATCATGGGATAAGGATTCGTGGAACTTTCGATATCGGGATTCGGATAGATTTCGGACAAAGGGAACGTTTAGGTCTTCATGGAGAGTAAGGTTGGAAACATAGTAGGGAGCATCGGTAATTTTTCGAAGAATTTTTGACTGAAGGATTTGGAGACGACGGGAATTCGAAGGCTTGGTGCTGCCCCACACTTCTAGACCGTTGGTCCAAGCTAGCTTTAAGACTATATTGTAGATACGAAGTTTGTTATTCAGAGAAATTTTAGACCTGTGATCCAGAAGACCGAGCTTACTGCTTAGAAGCAGTAACTAAAATCTTCGTGTGATGTCAGTACGTTTTGTCTTAGGTGTAGCCATGTTAATCGGCGGTCAAGGGTAAGGCCAAGATATCGGACGGAGTTGGATTGAGGAATAGGAGGAGTAATATTTGAATAACTAACTTATCAAGGGACAAACTAACAACAACTTGATTTATTGTCTACTATCTAATTTTTTACTCAGGATCATGAAAATCACACTGTCCACCATAATTGGGAGAACATGGCCGCTCTCCACTGGTTTTTTTTTTTTTTCTAAATACATTTTGCAAAGCTATGTCCCGCAGACGATCTTAGCCGACCCCATACTCTTAAAAGGCGCCAAAAAATTAGCTTGTATACAAAATTTTAGCTTGATGTTAGTCAGACACTATATAGCCACCCCCTGGATTAGAAGTTATTATACTTCTGAAGTGTAGATATGATCAATAAAGGAATATGAATTTTATATTTTAATTGTGTTTGTTCTTTATAGTACAATTTTCCTATTTCTAATATATCCATACTGAAAAAGTCCCAATATCTTAAACCCTACCTTACGCACCTTTTGCGTGATAGCTATTTTCTCTAGAACTTCACTTTTCCCGGGAAAATGACTTGCAAGGTTAGATCCGTATTAAGTCTTTTAATTAAGTGCGTATTAAGTCTTTTAATTCTCCTGTTTCAAGGATTTCCTTCTTGGGGGCTCTTATGACTTGTTTTGATGTTAATTTGAAACTACTGTATAACAATTTATGTAAGAATTTGTAATTTATAATTATTGTATGTTAATTGTAATTGTAATGAATACGTCGGAACCGTTTTTGAGAGTAATTTCTTTTACTCACCCCCCCAAATTTAATTGAAACCAGCTTATTACCTCTAAGGCATCACGCTTCTGCACTGACTGCAGACAGACATTTTTTAAATATCATCTTTCCAGAATCGGAGGACATTAAACGTGTAATTTCATTGAATTAATTGAATTATTGCGCCATGGGAACACTTGCTCTCTATTAAGAAAGTAAAAATTATAAGAAAGTAAAAATTAAAAAAAGAAAAAGTTAATTGTCTAGAAATATTATAAATTAACTTTATTAATTGGTTAAATTATAAATATTATATTTTTTGATTATACTAACTTATTATTAAAATTGCATACATGTGATCTTTCTAACATTATTTACTACTTTTAATCAAATTATAATTATTATTATTAACAACGCGAGACAGACATAGACAAATATAGACTCCAGCGCAGGGACTCGAACCACGGGCCTCTATATTTCCAGAATAACGCTCTGATTAAGTGAGCTACATTGAAGAATCATTTCATCTGTCAATAACGTCCACTAGTCCCGATAACAATTATACATAATTTGATTTAAATTAAAAAATTTAAACTTTTTGTAATATGAATACTACCAAAAACTTATCAATGAATTATTTATACTACTAAAATAAAATTATATTATGTATTTCCAATCGTACTAACAAGAATTAAACTATAACATGAGATTAATTTAACATTAGACCTCCAAAAACATGAGACTATAGTAGTAAACAATGAGCCTAGCCAGAGTTAATTTTAACATAAGAGTATTCTAATTCTCAGTTAAAATTATAAATATAAATATGTGATGTGTTATTTTTCAAAATAATATCCTAGTAATATAAGATTTTATTATACTAAATATAGATATGTATTATAATTGTGTACTACTGTTTGATCATACTATCATGAGATTACGCTAAATTGAAATTATAACAATCGATTATTCTAACGTTAGATCACACGAACATGAGTTTATGCTGATAATTGACCATCTTAGCAAAATTTACTTAACATGAGACTAAACTAAGTTAAAATTATAATTACAAACATTAGATTGTATTATACTTACTTATAATTATAATTATATTTAATAACATTTGATGATTACTAACATTAGCTCATACTAACTTGAAATTATTCAAATAAGAGATGATACTCAAATGAGGATACAATAATGTGTTAAGATAAGAACTAACTTAAAGACAATCTAAGATTCAAGTTGTTTTGGTAAGCAACCAAAAGAAAAGGAAGAGAAACCAAAAGCTAAATAGTCAATATGAACGACAAGAAACAAATATCATTTCATTGGTAGAAACAAAAGAATTAAGAATGCAAATCGTTATTTAATTGGTCCATTTAACTCAATAGTCAAAAAGAAAACAAAAAGAATCAATAGAACAAAAGGCTATAAAATTAAAGATTGCAAAAAAAAGATATCATTTAAAAAAAAAACATTAAACAAAAGAATAGTTAAGGAATAGATTCCCATCTGCTAAATATACATTAGTTAATTTGGTTCACGTTTTGTTCTCAACATTATTTTGGCAACGGTCATTAGATCATTTATAAAGCAGAATAAGAATTGATAATTATCTACGGCCAATTTGATCTGTTGACAGTTTTTAGTGTCAATTAAAGGTGTTTTTGGCGCTTTGTCGTCTTTTAAAAACTAAAATAACACCTTTTAAACACTCAATTAAGCATCTGCTATGTAATTTTTGAACCTGACGAACAGACGAATCTAATTTGATCTGTGGTTCTATTTATGAACATAATTTGCTTTTTTTTTATCATTTAATCGATTGAATCATAAGATCTAGGTGTATAATTTGTGATAATTTATGAAAATTTATTGTTCAGCATTTCAATCCAATTTAAGTTTATGATGTATTGTTTAGTGTCAAAGAAACTGTTTTTAGAAGCAAAATAATATTTGTTTGTACATCAAAGCAGCTTATGGCTATTAACGTCTGGAAGTAAATTAAGCTTATGGCTATTAATTAATGTTAGTACGATTATAGCTATTATTTATGGTTGATGACGATCATCAGTGTTTACAAACATTAAATGTTAATACTCCCAAACATCATCTTTACAGAGAGGTAATCTTGTTGGAGTTTTCAATAATATTACCTCTCTATAAATCCAAAAGAATTTGTTAGTTTTTCTCTCTGAAGAAGAATTCATTCTGTACGTCTTTAACAACACAATATTAGGTTACTAAAATCTTCGTCTACTTTACAATAGATTGAAACTTGTCTCGCTTATCTGGGATTCGAATCCTACATCTTTCTCTTCTTATCAGATAAGTCAATCCGTTAGATAAAATTGTAATTTTTTCCAATTAATTAATTAAACTAAATGGCTAAGTAGGAAATATTTTAATATTACAGTTATATTTAAATATTTTTAAACTAGAGAATTAGCATCCTATGAGACATTTTTTTTAGGGTCCCTTTTTCCAGTAAGAGTATGAATGTCAGTTACACTCATACGATCTCCGAATGTACCCAACTCCAAAAAACCAAAACAAGAGGTTGAAGTTTAGGGGTTGACTTTTAGTAACAGTCTGTATGTCAGTAACGTATACATGCTATCCGAACTTACCCAACACCAAAAAATCTTGATAGCCTGCGTTTTATACGCGCTTCAGAATAATCTATAGGCTGCCGAAACATAAAAGTTGGTTTCAAAAGTTCTTTCTCGCGTCAACCTGAATGAAGCCTTCCCGTCCCGTTTATATTTGGTTTCATTTTATGTGTCATCCATTTTAATAGTAAATGT
Source organism: Gerris buenoi (assembly GCA_001010745.2). Lineage (NCBI taxonomy): Eukaryota > Metazoa > Arthropoda > Insecta > Hemiptera > Gerridae > Gerris > Gerris buenoi. The sequence goes on from KZ651362.1 coordinate 63,803, forward strand.
TATTAAATACACACTTGTAATTCATTTTACAACAATCCTTTTAAAAAGTTGGTATTTTATTTTAATAATAAATTCGGTTTTGTTTATAACCTGAACGGAATACTGCTAGTGCACAAGGAAGGAAGAGTGGGGGAAAACACTCAGTTATGTTTCCCGTTCCCGGGCTTCATAAATGAATTTTTATCCATATAGCCCAAACTCACGTAACAAACGCATGCTATTAACCCACCTTTATACGTTGTTCTATAATTTATATTTTTGGAATAACCACTGTCATCCCAAAATCTTTCTTTTCCCTAAGTTCTTTTAGGCATTTTTTTTCCGGAGATAGTTTACAGCATTTTTCTTCCATGGGCACTCCTTTTCGCAATAGAACTGAAAAACTGGAAAGTCTCTTCCTCTGACCATATCGTCTTTATAACAAATTAATTTCAAATTAAACACAGTAAGCACAACAGATGTAATATGTATTAATTTTTGATGACACAATGAATGAAAAAAAAATCTTACTGGACTCGCCTACATTTTTTATCGCTTTTATTTTTTTACATTGGTAAAGGTGGCAGTCAATCAGGGGAAAATGGTATAGAAAATTAATGGTATAGAGGTAGTAGTCAAGCTACCTGTCCGCCGTAAGGAGACACTTTCTTAACTACTTAACGCAAGTTGGTTCTTGACTTGATCAGAATTGTTTACACGATTCAAGTAGAATGAATATTCATCATTACTTGACTGTTTTCCTAAAAAAGCGGCTTTAAAAAGTTACTTTCTATCGCCTGGTTATGAGTATAATCTGTGCAGATTTGTAAAGCCTAAACTACTGGGCCGATTTTGATGAAATTGGGGATAAATATTCAGAAATATCAAACCCCAAGGCGTAAAATAGAAATTAATTTTAGCTCTTATTGGGGCCCCATGGCCCATCCGGGCCTCTGTATACAGAGGCCCGGGTTCAAACCCCGGCGCAGGAGCTTGTTTTTCTCTGTCTGTTTCCCGTAGTTAATAATAATTATAATTTGATTTAAATTAAACATTTAATTAATTTAGTTAAAGTTATTATGAGTTCTATTTTTGTTATAATTAATAAAAATTGTGAGTTAGAGTTTAGTTTTAATTAATTAAATATACTTATGAGTCTTATGTTAGTCATAATTAAGGAAAATTCTTCTCAGTTCTAGTTTTCCTATAATTAATGAAAATATTCTTCTTATTTATATTTTCATAAAATGTCTAATTTAATTATCACTATAAATAATTAAATTAAGTCATATTGGTGTACTAGCTTAAATTATGAAGTAATAATCGTACGTATTTTGTCGATGTTCTAGGTTCTGTCTAATTATTGATAAATGAAAAATCTTCTATTTTTTAATGCATAACTACGCGTTGATAAAAAAACAAAGAAACAGTCATCACTTTTATTTTTAACTTTTAGATATTCATATATAGAAACTGTGATAGCAATTGTCAAAACATACATTGTTTAGTGATAAATATCACAATTATATTGTTAGTAACAAAACAATTTTATAAATATAAATCATTAATTAAAAATAATAAATTATAAAGTAANACCGTAAAAATAATTTAATTTTTATAAGTTGGGAAACCATTCTGAATCCTGTTTAACAGAGAATTTTCATTTTATTAAGTAAGACATTTTTTTTTTAATTATACTAGGGGCTTCGCCCCCTACTCGCTTCGCTCGCCAACCCCCGAAAAGACGTGGTAGCGGCCGACGTGGTAATAGAAGGGAAATAGTTTAGTTATGGAATATGTAATGGGAAGTAGTGACTGGCTGAGGTGTAGTAGGGGATGCTCAACTACTATCTACACTTAGTGAAGTATGTCACTCTCACTCTGAACTCGTTTGTTTACAAAACTTTTTTAACAATATAGATAGATACTTTATTCTGATAACGACATTACTAACATTAGTAAATTGCTTTTAGTTTTCAATTTTGAAGGAGTTCCGGAGCTATTAGGGAATTAAAATAGCTCATTTGAGCGATATTTCTACTTCTCCAATAGATTATCTCCATTTTCAAATGAATTTAGGTGATTGTTCTTTTTAGAGTCTCTAAGGGAAAAACAAGGATCCTTATACATTCCTGGGCTTGACTGTCTGTACCACCTGATCTACGAAAGTACCCAAGAAAACTTAGAAACTTTGCAATTACGTGTAATTATGTGAAAACACAAAGAATGATAGGGACGTCCCAAGAAATCATCCCTCAAAAATTTGGGCTTAGAAATTTTTTTTTTTCACCGAGTTGAAAAATTGTGGTTTTGTTTATTACTCTTTTCCATCTCACTCACACTTTGCAAAAAAATGATAAAAGAAATAAAATAAAAAAGAAATTACAAAACAGTACTTTCATTTACTCTTCAATTAAGTGACCTAAAAAAGAAAATGAATAAATAAAAATAAAAATAAAAGTAAGTATTCAAAGTCGACTGAATTATTGCACAACGTTACAATGAACTTAATACAAGATAAGCAAAATGTTTGTCTCCCACGCAACAATATCTTACATCTATGTCAACATCTCACCCTTAAATGGTTTTAAGTATCAGTTACCTCGTAGAACAAGAAAAAAATAATCGGTTCCATACAACTTACAAATGCATTAAATTACTTGGTCCGGTATGTTCCATTTGTTCTTTCGGGCTTTCCTTGTTACATTTAATTATTATTGAAAATTTCGTCGAAATTTTCCCGTACAAATATTTCCTCCCTGACGGGGAATCGAACTCGACCTTTNTAATTATTATTATAGTAATCAGTTGTGTCATTCTTTGTCAATATGAATCGTAGATCTTACTTTAATAATCTTTTTTGTCTCTATTCATTAAAGATTATGAGGCAACACTTATTCTCCAGTGAAATTAATTTTTAAAACAAAGGCTGTTTACAAATCAGCTGGCATTGAACCAAATGATGCTATAAATGAGTATTTTTTTCTTATTATTATGACCGTGGCTATGTCTCTGTCTGCCTATTCATAACTCTATTGGATAGACGTACCAAATCTTTTGTAACTTCAAAGCATATTAGACACAATACTTAAGAATACAGGTATTGAGCTGTCCCAATTCATTCAATATCAGACCCACATATGACGTTTTATATTTTCACTTTTAAAATCGGGACGAAATAAAAATAAAATATTTCTTGAAAACGGGACAATTTTTAATTTAAAAAATAGTTTTATAGTTCTTAATTTAGTGCATTAAAATGCGAATTATATAAGTAATGTATTCCTCTCTCCCTCTCTGTCTCTTTTCTCTCTCTCTCTCTCAGTCTCTCTTCTCTCTCCCTCTATCTATCTCACTCTCAGTCTCTCTTCTCTCTCACTCTCTCTCTCTCTCTCTCTCTCTCTCTCTCCCTATCTCTATTTATCTCTTTTTCACTCTCTCTCTCACTCTCTTTCTCTCTCTCTCAGTCTCTCTCTCTCTCTCTTTCTCTCTCTCTCTCTCTTTCTCTGTATAACAGGAACTATTACTTTTTTATGTTATCCGGTACATATCTGCTTGATCTTATGTGTAAAACACTGTTGAGGGCTCCATCTTTTACCAAATTGTTAGATTTAATACTAAAGTATAAACCTTTTGTAAAAAAGTTGTTATTGTTACTAGTTTATTTGATGGATGCTCAGTTGATATGTAAAGACATAATAAACGATTAAAAGTTGTTACCCATGTGGACCGTACCATCTTACCTGGACTTGTGTTGGCTGGATATTTCTGACGGGATAATTTTCAGAAACTGCCAATGATATATCCAAAAGAAGATTCTGATCTGTACTTAAATCGAGTTGGTGGTATTCGTAAGTCTGAAATACTGATATCAATTGGATTAAAATCCACGATTTCTAAAGTTCACCCGACAGCAGGGAAACACCTAAAGATCCCGATTAGGAGTTAGGTCCCCTAGTTTAGCCATCCGAAAATTCAAAGAGGTGTCGTAAAGGCAACTTGTTTCGTGTAATTGCCAAATGGGCCATTGAAGGGATCTACCAAGTTTTAGTTCAAGCTTCCGTATAACACCTTTTCTAATCCCAGTGTTCACATTAGTTCTATCACATCCATTGACTTTTAATGATTGTAAGTCTATTCCTCAGTCTTAAATTGCATAATGGAATTTTGCACACTGCTTGCAGAACTGAAACTGTGGCAGACTTATCCTCTATATTTTGATCCGGGTTCCTGCACTATGCCACATGCTCTTCTTTAAAAGACATTTACATTGTTTTCCCCATTTATACCATTTGGATGGTATCTTCTTTTCTCCCATCAAAATAGAGACCTTCCAATACAATTCGTTGTGAGGATTCTTCTTGTTTGATGTTTTTTATGTTTACTTGATTCGCTCTTTAATTTGTTCCTATCGACAACACTATTTGAGTTCCCACATACAACTCAATTAGAGTCAACTGAGCATCCTTCAAATAAGCTGGTAANTCTCTCTCTCTCTCTCTCTTCTATATAATAATAATATAATTTATGTTTAACTCCCCAAGTATAGTTTGGTCATTAATTTTCACTTTATATTGTTTTGCTATTGCAATTTGAATGCACGCAATTTTAGACAAGCGATAAGCGCATATGAAGTATTACATTTGACAATAGCTGATTGCTTTGAGATGGCGAGATAAGATTCATGATAAGGAGGAAGGAGACAGAACTAAAGGCGATATGTGCCAGTACTGCAGACGGGAAGACTTCTTCGCCACTTCCTACGCCAACATCCAAATGCTTTACGTGTTTTCAATGCAAACTATTATACGACCAAACACAATTATTATTATTACCATTATTTCTTAGGACTTCCTTCAACCTTGGGCCATTGTAATCACTTCGCCCGACAATAAACAGACTCTATTCAAATAGAATAAAAATATTTAAAAAAAAAAATAAATAAAAAAAAATTACTTGTGGTGTCGCGGGACACCCGGTAGGGACGAAGTTACTTACGCTTTTCATTAAATATTAATTATAAAATCACACTGCTAATTATACCAATGCTAACTACTTTTACATGTTGGAGTTAATAAAGAGACAAAATTCAAATTAACTAACTATTTAAAGTAAACTGAGGTAAAATTAAAAGAAAAGTATTTTTTATCATTGAAACCAGCGTCTTGCAATCAATGTGCATTGGGTATTGAGAAAAAAGTTAGAGAAAATAGTCATCATGATGACTTGATAGTTAAAGAGGATGATTGTAGTACAGTCCTGTTCCCTACCCACCCGGCACTTAATTTAAAAATTATAAAATATACGACATCACTCCACAAAAACTTCTGCTTGTATCAAATTGAAATGTTACGTGCCTGTTTCAATTGTTCATTAGACAATGGACAATGTGTATGAAGTTTCATTAAAAATCGTTATGTTAGAACGTAAGATATCGGTAAAAACGTTGTTTCCTCTATTTTAAACGTGTAGGTCCTCTTTAATGTTTTTAGCAGTCTTTAGTACTTCATGGGGTGTTGGTATTGGTTTTACTAAAAAAAAATTATGTATTTTATTTAAAAGTTTTGTTTTTGTTTACGCGAGCGTAAACGTAAAAAGCATTAAAGTGGGCCCCTCGTCCTGGGCATTGGTAATATAAACATTTGTGCAAACATTTTTAACTAAATCGATCAACTTTTACTCAAGTTTCCGTCATCGGTTGATTCCGTGACGGTTGGTTTTGTGAAGGTTGTTTTTTCGGATTCATTCCCGGGTGCCAGAAGCTGCAACGTGCCAATAAGGAACTTCATTCCAAAATGGGCCCTTTATTTTTAATTATTTTTTAAACAAGTATTTATTATTATTATTTTTTTTTTATCATTATTTTAAAATTTCTCATAATGAATACCCAGCTATTTGTCTTTGAAATACCTTCAGATGTATCGTTAAGCAAGTGTTTAAATTAAGGCTGTTAATTTCTTGATTGATTTAAAAAAATTTAAACTCGTTAACTAAAATTTAATTATTTTTCTTCCCGAACTTTAAAATTTTAATCATACCTAGTCGCTGAGCAGCTGATGTTATTGGGCAGAGAGATTTTAATTTAAAAAAATCAAAAATTGTTCTAAAGGACAAAACTTTTTCGTATACATCGTGATACTGAATTTAAAATTTAAAATATCATATTTAATTATAAAATTATAGTAAACATTTTATAAAATTGATTAAAATGGTTAAATTAGTGTTTGAATTATCTGCATTTAAGATTTGTTTGATAAAAATAGTCAGAAACTTTTTTGTTTTTTACTATTTTTTTTTACTACAGTATTATGTTAGACCATTGAATCAGTAATTTATTCTGAATATCTATTAATTTAAAACTCTAATAAATATAATATATGTTAATATAAAAAATAACTATAATATAGGCGCCAGGTTATGATGTATAAATAATAGTAGAATATATGTACATATGTTCTTTTTCTTATCTTTAATGTCTGTGTATTATTCTGAATATATAGACTAATAAATCCTGTCAGTTTTTTGTCAGTTACATAACAAATATTCAGTATATTATTAGATTGTGTTTTTTTCTTTTGTGCCTCTTATATTGAATGGAAAAAAATAAAAATAATAATCTCAACACAAAAGATTCTAAGGGAAGAAATACTGTATAGTTGTTGGGTATCATTTGTAGATATTTGCAGATATATATATATATATAGAGA
>KZ651362.1:94193-105375 GCA_001010745.2 Gerris buenoi
AAGCTCTTTAAGAGTACAGTAATTGTTGTTATGTACACTTTTATCATATTTTCATATAAAAGGGGGGTAAAATGGAAAAAACACGATTTTATGCTATTTTTGACCCTAAATTGTCAAAATAGGACCCCTAAATGAACTCCAAAAATTCTGGCCAACGAACTCAGCCTTTCTTTTGATATTATTGGCATTTTAAAATTTGTTTGAAATTTTTAAGTGCATAGGGGAGATGTCGTCTGGAGTGACACATATATACATACATACATACAAAAAAAAAGTTGTTAAAATTTAGGAATCGATTCAGAATGGCCTGAAACGGATTTCCATGGAAAAATTTTGAAGCCATTGCAATAGCTTAATTTTCTTCGAAAATTCGCTACAAGATGAATCCATGCCTTGGCACTTAGATTTAATTTGATCACACCGTATTCGCTTTGCACACATTATGTGGCCTTATTGCCCACAAGTTGTGCAATAAGTGGTTTGTCTTCACCGTTCTACTTCTACTATTTCTAACCCTATCTGTGATAAGCCTACATTAAATCCTTCTGATTAAATATGATTGAATTTAGAGAGATAGAAAATACTACGGAAAATGGACACAAACAATAATTATTACCTACTCTAAAATCATAATAATTTGTTTTTATTGAAGCTTTGTTTTTAAGTTCTAATCTGAATCAGCATTCGTGAGAATACTTAAAACTAACTTATCAACTATGATTGATCATTAAAAAAAGCATGTGAATGTTTTGAGATGTATTGAATTAAATATTTTATATCTCTTGAGTTTCAATGTCAAAGATGTTTTGCTTTACAATGTATAATTGTTTTATTATTTACAAGTGTTCATTTAAATTGTAAAAGAAAACAAAAAGTATCTTGAATAAAAAATATTTGAAATATGATTAATTATTTACCAGTTGTATATTCTTTCCTTGACAGTGATGTATTGCACCAAATATAATTACCAAAAAATTAAAAGATGAAATGAAATAGTTCATTTTTATTATTTATGCACCAGATACTAAAAACCATCTAGTGTTTAACATTTACTATATTCGAATGTTGCTGCATAATCAGCAAAGGTTCCCACCCCAAATAATATAGGATAAAAACAAATTTAAGAAGTACCCCAAATAATATAGGATAAAAACAAATTTAAGAATTATTCTAATCGGAATATTTTAGAAAGTGGTCAATATAATATGTTCAACACAAATGAAATGTATGTTGAAGGTAAGTGAGACAATAACAAGCGGTAATATTTTCCATACTCACCTCTCAACTGATTGATTTCATATACACAGAAATTCTTTTTACTTTTAATATTTATAAAATTAACACTTTCTGTAGCCTCTTAACAAACACTCTAATTCATCTAAATACAACAACGACAAATCTATGTTAACAGAAAATGAACTTCACGCACATTTATCTGCCTTCATCTCGTCTCCTGCTTTTTAACAAGCCGGAATAACAAATGCCTTTTATGGGAATCAGCGTGAACTTTGCCCGTACCCGTACAAGTCTCCCTAATGTAATGAAGAAAATATACTTTAAATAGTTATAAATATTAGAAATAATGAGATTAGAAGTGGATTGTTCCGAACAAGTTGCAAAAGTGGGCAAGCACGTACTATAATAAGTGTGTAATAAAGCATTTCTAGGTTCATTCAATCTGTTGTAATTCTCACGAGCCGTAGTAATTCGAATCTATATAATGCTCTTTAAGCACCTGATACGTTCTCTTATCGGTCCTCCCTCATGTTTTCTAAAAAAAAAAAAAAAAATGGTGTCCCTCAATATGGTTCATAATTTCCCCACCAAAAAAATGTGTGGCTTGGTGCAAAAAGATGCACGAAGCCGCAAAAATCGAACACTCATCATAAAACTTCCTATAAACATGGGTATGGAAAAGCATTACGAAAAGAATCATAATTTTTTATGTTCATCCTTAAAATTCTAAAATACTATGCTCTTACCATAAAACACCTTTAAAGGAACCACGTAGAAAATCAATTTCTGCATCGAAAACGATCAATCCCACCTTCACAACGAAATCCTAATTTAAAATGTATCAGAAATTTGAAAAATTGTTGATGAAGGTTTGAAATTCTTCATGGATTATTAGACTGCTGATGAAGGTCATCACTGAAAATCAGTTTTTTGCTGTACACAGCTTCCAATGGTCATCTTTCGAAGCAGAATTCGATGCCCTACCAGGTGGAAGTGTGGTTTATTTTTGGGAATTTTGAGGATGAACGTAAAAAAAAAAGTACAGTCATGCACCATGACTTAATGAGTGAATTTTCAAAGAAATCTGCGTATTATTGGCTTATGATAATATAGAAAAATTTTGGTTTAGAATTTGGACGGGTGAAAAAAAAAAATTGGATATAATATTTGGATACACTCGGGTACGGGGTACAAACGTCAAAATAGTATTTACCCTTCAGGATTTATATAGTTGGAAAGCTCTTTAAGGGTACAGTAATTGTTGTTATGTACACTTTTATCATATTTTCATATAAAAGAGGGGTAAAATGGAAAAAACACGATTTTATGCTATTTTTGACCCTAAATTGTCAAAATAGGACCCCTAAATGAACTCCAAAAATTCTGGCCAACGAACTCAGCCTTTCTTTTGATATTATTGGCATTTTAAAATTTGTTTGAAATTTTTAAGTGCATAGGGGAGATGTCGTCTGGAGTGACACATATATACATACATACATACAAAAAAAAAGTTGTTAAAATTTAGGAATCGATTCAGAATGGCCTGAAACGGATTTCCATGAAAAAATTTTGAAGCCATTGCAATAGCTTAATTTTCTTCGAAAATTCGCTACAAGATGAATCCATGCCTTGGCACTTAGATTTAATTTGATCACACCGTATTCGCTTTGCACACATTATGTGGCCTTATTGCCCACAAGTTGTGCAATAAGTGGTTTGTCTTCACCGTTCTACTTCTACTATTTCTAACCCTATCTGTGATAAGCCTACATTAAATCCTTCTGATTAAATATGATTGAATTTAGAGAGATAGAAAATACTACGGAAAATGGACACAAACAATAATTATTACCTACTCTAAAATCATAATAATTTGTTTTTATTGAAGCTTTGTTTTTAAGTTCTAATCTGAATCAGCATTCGTGAGAATACTTAAAACTAACTTATCAACTATGATTGATCATTAAAAAAAGCATGTGAATGTTTTGAGATGTATTGAATTAAATATTTTATATCTCTTGAGTTTCAATGTCAAAGATGTTTTGCTTTACAATGTATAATTGTTTTATTATTTACAAGTGTTCATTTAAATTGTAAAAGAAAACAAAAAGTATCTTGAATAAAAAATATTTGAAATATGATTAATTATTTACCAGTTGTATATTCTTTCCTTGACAGTGATGTATTGCACCAAATATAATTACCAAAAAATTAAAAGATGAAATGAAATAGTTCATTTTTATTATTTATGCACCAGATACTAAAAACCATCTAGTGTTTAACATTTACTATATTCGAATGTTGCTGCATAAAATTACGTAGTAGTCATTTGTCAACTGATACTAATGGGCGTATCTTAGATTAGTAGATCACTAGATTATTAGACCATTAGATTAATGATATTGATAAACAGATCATTAAGGTGAATGGACAAAGAGTTTTCATTCAAGGATAAACATAATTTATGTACACATATATATAAATATCGTACATTGTACATTCCAAATACTTTATATATATTACGTTCAAAAATTCATTGAACATTGTTGATTCTAATTGCAACGTCCATATAAGTTTTAGCAACATTAAAATGGACATCATGTTTTTATTATTCGTTGTATATTAGTGTTGGGATAATTTTGCATTCAATTTTTTACCTACTAGTTGCAGTATCGATATTAGTGTTAAGAACAGTCGAGTAAATCGAATTAAATAAATCGATTGTTTTACAAAAAGTGATCATTCGATTGTAAATTATACGACTATGTTTGTAGACAATTTTAGGTTTCTGTACAAAGTACAAAAAAAACCTTATATAACGGCTCTGTCTGTACGTCTGTCTGTCCGTCTGTCCACGGGTGTTGTTTTTCCTTTGGCTTGTTTCAATTCATAAACTACAATAGCTAGAAACAAAAAATTTGGCACATAGGTTCATCTCGGCGTTTGATGCAACTGGGCGCATTTTGGAGTTTCTACACTTAATATTTTCAAGATGGCGGCCTGTCCAATATGGCGGGTGACTAAAAAAAGTTGTTTGTTACCATGGCACGTTATTATACATCAATTTAAAGGTCTTGAAGTGTAAAAAAAGAATATACAACTTTTAAAATAACACACGTAATATTTTCAAGATGGCGGCCAATATGGCGGGCGACTAAAAAAANTTGTTTTGTTATTGTACTGTAGAATAAGTGTTGTTATTTCTAATAATTTTATGAAATGTTTTTTATGAATTTTATGTTCACTGTTTTTTAATATCTATTATTGGATTGTTTGACTTATAGTTTACTGATTACGTGAGTTGATAAGAAGATGAACGAAATTTAAGTATGAGTTGACATTGAGGTTCAGGCATAGTGCTGCCATCTATCAACTTGAGAGAGTTCTGATAACACTGGGTGATTATCTTATAGACAATCATTGAATATTTTTTTTGATAAAGATCCGCTGAAGATATAATGTAAGTAAATATAAAATATTTCTCAAATTAAATTAACAGGTGATAAAAACACTAAAGAAAATATTATAGATTAATATTAAATAATTTATTAAGTGTGAAACCAGTCTAACTAGAAATCATTGTTCTCGTCAAGTGTATATATTGTTAGTTAAATAACCTTCACCGACTTAAGCAACATCTTAAAATCATGTACAGTTAGTACTAAATATAGCCAGTAGAGTGCGCTAAACACGTTTTTAAAGTAATTGCGTAATATTATTCTTATTTTATTCAGTATACTATTATAAATAAGAAGAGAAGTTTCAAGTATAACTTTAACAATTTGCGATATACAGTAAAATATTTAATTTTCATATTTTAGAAATCGATAGTCTGTCAATATTTTATACGTCTTATCAATTTTTAAAAAGAAATTATCGACTGTTATCAGTTTGGGGTCGGGTTCTATATTATCAGTTCAATAATTAAAAATATAATATTAAATTAAAACATAAACTCTACTCAGTCAACAATCAACTCCCCATATTAAAGGTAATGTATTATGTATTCGTGTGTTACAATAGAGTACTAATTATTTGTTATCTCCCTCTGTTAATATTTGTTATGATTACAAAGATTTGTTATACTTACTTGAAGCATTTGTGAGAATTCTGTAGAATGCTTATCTCTATGACAGAATCCGTTTCAGACATCAGGGGACATTTTTTAGTCTCGTTTCTGTCAATCGTTCAAAATTGTTGTATAGAGTATATTATTTTAGATAATACTCGTCCGATTTTGAGAAAGAAATTTAAATGTTAGTCTATAATTGGCTTCTTGTTGGTAGATACCATGCTAATTTCAAATGTCTGCACTTTCTTTCTCTTCCTTCATGCGCACAAACTTCTTTTTTTTACCTGATTTTAAAAGCATTCATCCGATTTTGAATAAATTAATAATGTTTATCAAAAGTAGCCCACAAATCGTTCCATATTAATGTAATTCTGTGTTATCTACTGTTTATGTCTGCGAAAACCTAATATTGTTTAAATGGTCCTTTTATTTATGTAAAAAACAGTGACAAATTAATTTAAATTAAAAAAAAAAAAAAAAAAAAAAAAAAAAGTGGAACAGAATTATACTACATAATTAGATAATTATGGGTCGTAAAAGAAAAACATCATTGAGAAACTCGATAGGACGCGAGGAAGCTATGTGCCACGCCAGTTGCAGACAACTTTCGTTGTATTCATTGAATTAACATGAAGAGCATAAACAACTGTTAAAATTAATAGTTAAGAATTATTTTGATAGAAGAAGTAAGAAAGATGAGATCTTTAGTTCTATTCCCGGTGTTAGAATGTATTTTGTATCTGTCTTTATTCATGGGTCTTTCATCAATTAAAAATTTACTGTAACTTCTATGTACAGCAATCTTTTCACCATATTTGTTTTATCTTTAGTGGCCTACTCTTGAAAGACTAATTGACTAATTGTCAGGTTCCTCCATAACCAATATATAATTATTTTATTTTTAGTGACCAACTCGTTATCTAGAGTGAACTTCCACCAAAAACTTCACCTCTTAACCTAGTGGTTTTATTTTTAACTTGTACTGCCATTTTTATTTTAAATCAAATTACAATTATTATATAACAACGGGAGACAGTCAGAGAAAAATAGACTCCAGCGCCGGGACTCGAACCACGGGCCTCTATATGAATTTCTAATTGTTTGTACTAGGAACAGGTACTAATTTGGTACTTTAGAATTATAAGCAATATTTCTTTGTCTAGTTCTATTTTCGTAAAAATGTCGACTCCTAGAATTGTGGAAAAATTAAAAGCTTAATTCGGGACTAGGTTCGTTAATGAAAGAGGAAATTATTTTTCAGTGTAGCTTAGTAGGTCAGAGCACTATACTGGAAATAGAGGCCCGTGGTTCGAGTCCTGGCACTGGAGTCTATTTTTCTGTCTGTCTCCCGTTGTTAACAATAATTATAATTTTATTTAAATTAAAATTCACACTTTCCGTAGTATGAATACTACCAAAAACTTAAAAATGAATTACACTTTTTTATAACATACTTTCATTGAATTATGTTGTATTAATTTTATCTTCACCACATTTCTTATCAGAGTAATAAATAAGTGAACATAGTTAAAAAGGTAATTAATTCATTATATTATTCGAGCCCTTAGGCCCATCACAACGGGCTTAAATTTATGTTTAAAAAAATAAAATTAATTATATCAATTTAGATAAGAAAATTATATCTATTTGAAGACCAACAAATCAAAACAAACATTTATTCTTATTGGAATAAATTTGGTCGCTTTTACTTAGCAAAAAAAATCCTTTCGAGGTGCTTCGTCGGGACACTAATCGATTATAAATATAAATGATAGAAAGGAATTTCTATTATTTCACTATGCAACAAGTGTTTTTATTTTATGTCTTTTCCCATCGATAAAAATAATTTTATGATACGACATACGAAGCTTATTTAATGTAATTTTATTTTCATTTAGAGTATTTGTTATATTGTTTTGTTATTGTACTGTAGAATAAGTGTTGTTATTTCTAATAATTTTATGAAATGTTTTTTATGAATTTTATGTTCACTGTTTTTTAATATCTATTATTGGATTGTTTGACTTATAGTTTACTGATTACGTGAGTTGATAAGAAGATAAACGAAATTTAAGAATGAGTTGACATTGAGGTTCAGGCATAGTGCTGCCATCTATCAACTTGAGAGAGTTCTGATAACACTGGGTGATTATCTTATAGACAATCATTGAATATTTTTTTGATAAAGATCCGCTGAAGATATAATGTAAGTAAATATAAAATATTTCTCAAATTAAATTAAGTAATATAAAATTCTGCAATGTATTATTTCAAAAAATTGCAAAAGATATACCAAAATGTGCAATAGTTATTTACGCAGCAAGGGAGAGAAGTATGTTTTCCTGCTCGAGGTTATTTTCTCCTGAGGCACCGCAAGAGGAGAAAACTTCATTAGCTCTCGAGGCCTTATGGCCGAGGGAGATAACTGTAGTATTAGCTCCCGAGGCATAGCCGAGGGAGATAATCCCGAGAGCAGAAATACTTCGATCCATGTTTCGTATTAAATATTATCTACGATTAGTGCACAAACAATTTGTATGATAACCTAAAGTACCCTTCCCGAAAAATTAGCTAACAGCTGAAAAACTTTACTACCTACATAATACTTAAAACATACCTAAACAAATACCTTTCAAGTTGGTATGATTGTTTTTTCACTCCCATGGGAGGGAAGTAACACTTCCCGCCCAATATTAGGATATTAGCAATGTAAAGTCCACAATACAATGCAAGTCGAAGATAAAATAAATTAATAAATTTTGTTGTGTTTGCGCTATTTAAGGACCCCTCAAACCTTTCTAGATAATTTTGTTCTCATAGTGATATATACAGGGTATCCCGCATCTATTGTGCATCCTGTATGATATTTTTGATTTTACAAATGAAAGACATAAACACATTTCGTTCTTCAGAATGATTATATTGCTTCAGTTATCTTCGATTGACTTACTAGCGAAAAGTGCGATAAGCATAAGCGTGGACACCTAGTAATCTTTGTAAATAACTTTTTTTTTCAATTTTAATCACCTTAATCCTTTATAAAATCAAATCATTTGCTTCTTTTCAACTTCTATACTTAATATATAATAATTAATTAAAACTGGGCCACTTCATCTAATTTCCAATTAGATTAGATCTATTTTTTTTCTTTTCATTACATTTAAATGAAAAGAAATTATGGTTTTTTCTCTTTGCTCTAAATCGGTCATTAAGAAGGGTAATGGATCATAATTAAATAAAATGACATAGAATCCAATTAAGGCGAACTTGACTTATCTGCTAATCAAAATTAATTGAATTCTAATCTTTGTAATGTTTCTAACAAACGACATTAAAAACGTTTATTGGTAGTAATTGTCTTTTTTAAGTACTAATTATTTTAAGTTGAAGTAATTCTCATTAATGTTACTTAAGTATAAAATTAATTAAAGTCAGATTAGATCTTAATGTTAAGTCATCTAATTGCGATAGGAGCATTATCACATAATTTTAAATTACAGTAGAACTCCAATTATCCGGATTAATTGGGGTTCAGGGATTAAGAGAAACTATAAAATTAACAGAAAAACCTTTAAACTAAAAATAACAAGGCAAATATGTATACAACAAAAATATATGATACACAAGTTGATTGTAACAATTCTTAACAACAATAATATTATTATTTTCTCCATTTATTCGATTCGGATAATTGGGGATTTAGTTGATTGGAGTTCGTATAATTGGATACTATTATTATAAACAATTAAATTTAAAAAAATAAATATAATATATATACATATATATTTTTCTTCAAAACGTAACTCGCAATAGCTGAATACGACTGACCAAAATCTCTGTTATTGTACCTATTAATAAATTATCTCTGGTATGTAATATAAGCAATATATCTGGAACCACTTGACCTATGACGAAGGAATGATGTACAAAGGTTCCTTGTAGTCCTTAATTGCTCACTAAGAGATATTTTTACGATCTGCCATCTTGATTCAAGATGGCGGTCATTTATATTAATAATATGGCGGGACAGTATCTCCGGAACCAATCGCACTATAACCTACAAAATTTGGAACTTATAGCTTTCTTTTCTGATATAAGTCACTTTGGTCAAAGGATTTTTTTTAATCGGCCTCAAGAAAGTATTAATATTCGAAAGCCCCAAAATACATCCAAAAAAAGAAGGGGTTGAATTTTTTACAGGGAAATGCTTCATATATTGTCTTAAATGAAATGTGAGATTGTCCCCAAGTACCAATATATGGTTTCGTTTTGCTACTAATTCATCTTGGATTTGTGCCCTTAAAAATTGATTTTTTCGTTTCCCCTACATATTTTTTTAATTAACAGACGAAAATAATCTTTATTTAAAAAAATTAATATTTCATAATCAATTTTTAATAAGTCACATATTGTACAGGAAAACCCACCAAAATCTTAAAAATTTAATATTTGGGTCCATAAAACCGTCATTATAATAAAAGGGTTCAAAGGGGACTTTTAAATGGTGGCCATCTTGAAATGGCTAGGCCGATTATTCATTGAATTGACTATTGACCCTTTGGGTGTACTGAAAATTCATTCTTTTCAACATTATTAATTTTTTTTAATTGTTTCTTATTTATTTTCTCTATTGTGTTTTTTTGTATTTGTTTTTTTTTTTATATTTTTAAATGTTCTATTCATTTTGTATTTATTTCAGATCTGGTACAAAATGGGAGTGAGACATAACCAAGGCTTGCTTGTGTTCCTAGGGCTGGTTATCGCTTATGCGCAGAGAGTTAATCTATCTGTTGGAATTGTTGCAATGACAGATAACTCTGATAATTTGGAATTCCCCGTCAGTATATAATATCAAGTTTTTAATTTTGATAAAATTGTTTTAAATTGATACGTTATTTTCGAACTTTCGCTTTGCTACGACATAATATTTTTCAAAAAAAAAAAAATTATTAACAAATTTGATATAAATTGAAAACATGACATTCCTTTGTTATGCAGTTATGCTATCATTTTCTGTGACAAGAAATTGCTCAGGTGAATTATGTACTTACCTCAGATATAAAATATTGTCTAATTCTTTTTTTAGTTTGACATTTGTTGCATGCTTTGCATTAAGCTAGCAGATAATTGTAGTAATGTATTGTAGCTCATTCGTTTGAAAAAAAAAAAAAAAAAAAAAAAAAAAAAAAAAAAAAAAAAAAAAAAACCGGATAATAAATGTGACAAATTAAAAAGTCTAGATTTTTATTTATTTCAACTCCAAATTTGAAGGCGCCACTCCCCAAAACGTGAAATTAATTACTCTACGAAAACGATTCCGGTGAAATTTATTATATTTAAGTACGAATCAAATAATATTAGCAGTTTTCTCGGAAAAAAATGTAGTTTCTGAAAAAATAGCTATAAACGTGAAGAGACCGGGTTCGATTCCCCGACGCGGAGGAGTTAATTTAAAGTAAATTGTAATGAAATGTTCAGTAATAATTAAATCATCCATGAAAACTCGAAATGACTAATCTATGGATTATAATGGACCACAAAATTATTTACATTAAATCAAATTATAATTATTATTAACTACGGGAAACAGTCAGATAAAAACAAGCTCCAGCGCCGGGGTTTGAACCCGGGCCTCTGTATTTCCAGTACATTGCTCTGACCAACTAAGCTACGCAGGAGAATGGTTTTCTACTGACGTTATTGATACCTTGACCCGATTTTAAAGCTTTTAATTTTCCACTAAGTCTAAGGAGTCAACATTAGTGACATAGAACTAGACCGAGAAATATCGCTTATAATTATAAAGTACCCAATTAGTACCTGTACTTCGTACAATCAATTAGAAATTCATTTTTACGATTTTGGTAGTATTCA
>KZ651362.1:106065-128909 GCA_001010745.2 Gerris buenoi
TCTCGAAAACGGTTCCGACGATTTTGATTAAAAAATTCTAAAATGTAGTCAATTTAAATACGAATCTAATGATATAAGCCGTTTTCCCGGGAAAAATCTAGTTCCTGAGAAAATAGCTTAAAACGCGGATGGAGAGAGCCCGGGTTCGATTCCCCGCCCGGGAGAAGTTATTTTTATGATATTTTTGATGAAATTTCTATTAGTAATTAAATGTACATATATGAGAAAGTTTGTCTGAGTTGTCTCGGACCGATTTTTTTTTTCACCCAACCAAATTCTAAATCAAAATTGTTCAATACTATCATAAGCCAATAATACGCAGATTTGTTTCAAAATTCTCTTATTAAGTCATGGTACATGACTGGACTTTTTATCTTGCAATTATTAAATAATAAAAACAACTCAATTAAAAGATACTCATGCTCAGAGATAAAGAGCATTTTCGTTTGAAAAAGGATTGGCTAAACACATTCGCTTTGATTACTGGCACCTGATTCGAATCCCTGAGAAGTGAGAGATTTTGCAGACTAATGATCACATCGATTAAAATAAAGTGACCAATCGCTTAGTTCAATCACTTTAATTGTGATCATCAATTTAGTGTCAGAAGTAGAACACTAAGGAAATGAATGAGAGAAAAAATAAATTAAAACTACTTTAATACAAATAAAGATACATTTTATCTTTATTTTCTTTATAATTTCTAATTTTATCCTTTATTCTTCACTTTTTTATTTTAGAACTGTTCTTTATACCCATAAAAGACATTTCTTTTGATTTCACTGCCCTTTTTATATTTTTAAATCTAGAATGAAATTCCAAACATCAAAAATCCTTCTTTGTAGTTCCATCTCGTGAGAAAAGAGATAAATATTTACGATTATTGTTTCGTTTTTTTATTAATCTTAAAATTTATCTGAGTTTTTCTTTCTGTAAGGAATGATCAGGCTGTTAATTGGACGACAACCGAAAGGAGTGCCATCCTTAGTGCATTTTTCTATGGTTACTTCATTCTTCAAATTCCTTCAGGTAGAGTTAACGATGTTTTATTGTTACTTATTTAATCACTTCAAACTATTTTATGATCATAATTAGTATCTTCCACATACTATACCGCATGTGATCACGTAGACTATTGACATCTTCATATAAATTTGAATGCCTATTTTCAACATTATCTATTGAGATTTCTAAACTGGAATATATAACACGTTGTTTCCTAATTGAAATAATAAGATATCAATTGAAGTAATTTGCTTTAAGTCATAATTACCAGCAAATGGTCATAAAATAATATATGACCCATGGATGTATGAAATGAAGAAGCACTTGTCCTGCATTCTTATTATGAAGCCTGATTTACACATATCTGGTAGTTTTTGGAGTAACGCCGGCTAGACGAGTATTGTACACCAGGGGTTCCAAAACTTTTTTGGTGGCGTACCACTAAATATGTCTTGACTTTTTCATGTACCACTGATGTTGTTTATACAGGAACAACCAAGGTGTTTTTACGGAAGAAAGGGGGTCCGGGGGCCTACCCCAGAAAAATTTTGAGTTTTAACATTCAAAAACGTAGGGCTATTCATTAATACAAAAATCGGTCCGAGATAACTCAGACTAACTTTCTCATTAAGAGTTTATAATTACTTAGCCCCCTGCTTTCATTTATAAGTTTTCATAAGTACATATATTATAATTATTGAACATTTCATCATAATGTATCATAAAAATAACTTCTCTTAGGCGGGGGATTGAACCTGGGCCCTCTCTGTCTGCTTTTTAAGCTATTTTCTCAGGATCTAGATTTATCGTTAGATTCGTATGTAAATGGACTACATATTAGAATTTTTTTTAAATAAAAATCGTCGGAACCGTTTTCGAGAAATAATTTTTCACGTTTTTTTGAGAGTTTTCGGGGGGCAGCGCCCCCAAATTTTGAGCTTCAATTAAATTATCGATTTCGTCTCGGGTTATGATTTTTCTGAACATATATGCCAAATTTCATCAAAATCGGTCCAGTAGTTTAGGCTCGAGGTGTCTGCACAGACGACAAACAGACATTTTTTAGAAACCACTTTTTTGGACTCAGGGAACCTCAAAACGTGTAAATCCAACAAAATCGTATTTTTGCGCCGTCACAATACTTTAATGCAATATAACATTTTTAAATATAAGTTAAATATAAGTTTAAATATAAGTTATATACAGACCAGGAGACTATCATTATTGCTTCCGAGCTTACCAAAGGTAACGAAAGCTATGTGATCGTTCTGAAGAACGAAACATTGTGGTTAGGGAGGTTAATGGGATAGATGTGCTTGCAATAATTGGCTCAAACCTACAATGTCTGGCTTGATGGGGCTGAGTCTTAAACGAAAATCGTCCTCAACGCAGAACAGTCTGTTTCTATACTTGCTCTTAAGGTATATTAGGGATGAATTCACTCCTAACAACTAATATTTATGGGGCGCGTACCACTGGATACGATCCCACGTACCACTTGTGGTACGCATACCACAGTTTGGGAACCGCTGTTGTAGACGAATTGATCCTCCTCAACACTCATATTATTGTAGAATCAACTTAAATATTGAAGTTATGTAGTTCGACTTATATTTTGAACAATGGATAATATTAGCAATCGGTCGATAAATCGCTAAATTTCAGAGAGATTTGGTGGTAAAATTCAAAATCAGTTGTAAACAAACACGATCATTTATAGCAAGAGAGGTTATTTCCGTTTAAATAATTTAATTTTTAATGGCAAAGATTTCGTTCCTGTGTAAAGATGAAATTATTAAATAGATTAATCATCTAAAACAAGTAAGGGACTCTACCTCCTACTCATTTTAATAAAAGTAATCATAATAATGATACAAGGTTCAACTACTCAATTAAAAACAATTGGTGATTGTATCAAGCGACAAAAACACAATAGTTTACCAATCTTTAAGCAATTTTTGAATCGATTATAATTGTTCCTATTACCTCATGCTTCTTTTGCCCCTTAAAGTGGAGATACACATGCCTGAGCTTGAACAAAAACATGCCAGCTACTTGCACGTGGATATGTTAATCTGCATGCCTGTAGCTGGCAAGCGAGTAGATAAAAACTTAACCAAAATCCTTAGTATGCCAGTTACTGGCAAATATCCTCTTTTGGCATGAAAGATACTTCCCCAATTTGACGGCATGTGTATCTCCGCCTTTATAATCTCTCTTATTACAATAAACTAGCAATGCATATGAACACTTTTTCTACAGGACTATTATTTTTAAGAAACTACTAAATCTCTGCCTCGAGTTAAAGGAAGGTAAAAGGTGAAAGGTGAAGGAGTAAATTCACCTAAACTACTTAACAATATGTGTAAAAAGTTATTTAATTTCTCTTATTAATTTAAATAAATCATTTTCGTAATAGTAGAGAAACATTAAAGAATAAGGAGAAATAAAGAGCATTCAAAATAATAGAGATAAGGTAAATAACAATAAAGTTTATACAATTAGTGTTAGTGAGGGACACCACGCAAGCGTGACACATAGGAACTGTTCCAACACCAGACAATACGTCACAAAGATGTTGGCTCGGCAAAACGTCATGTCCTGCATCGTTTCGTCGCGTCCGACTCATCAGAGCCGATGTTTTGCCAGCCAAGCAAGAATGGCGGTGTGAGAGCATGCTCGTCTCTGGTAAGCCCTATATTATCTGAGCCCTATATTATCTTCTTGATCCAGTATAGTATAGGCCCAGAGTTGGGTGGCCATCGTCGGGCCCCTGATGAGTCGGACGCGACGAAACGATGCAGGACATGACGTTTTGCCGAGCCAACATCTTTTTGACGTATTGTCAGTTCCTATGTGTCACGCTTGCGTGGCATATCCCTTGGTGTCTCTCACTAACACTAAGTGTATACCTTATTGCAGTGTGCATAATCACAGAATTACATTGTTGAAATAATAAAGTTGTACAGATTATTAAATATGGATGCTCCCGTATAGTGTAGGGTTGTAAAAATATGTTACCTATGTTTAAATTTTTTTGTTGGCAGGTCTGATTGCCGGAACATATGGACCATGTTTACTTCTAGCTGGTGTATCTATTGCATGTGGTTTATTCACTATCATCATACCGTTCGTAGCAATCCATGGCAATTGGATGTGGGTATTCGCCGCAAGAGTTGCACAGGGGTTGGCACAGGTAAATTTTTTAGTTAAACAATTATAATTAGTAGTATAATTTATAATTTAATTGTTGTATAATATTTCTTCAAATCTTACCGAAGATAGCGGAAGCATTTAAATAATTCTATATCACTACCAGTAATGAAACGTCAATCAACCTTCGTTCTACCGTTAATGAAACGCTACATCAACCAAGATATACCAATGAACAAACTTTACATGGACTAAGATTTTACATCAATCTGGTTCTAATGTTAATCGACCCAGTTCTACTAACCAAACTCTTCATGATTATGACTTTTTTGCTTCTTATTTAGCCAGTTTAAGTCATTCGCTGTTCACGTTAGTCCTGCATATAATAAAAATGCAAAAAATTCCCCTATTCTAACAAGATCTTCACATCAACTATATATAATGTTTTCTAATTTTATAGCTGTGTTATTATTATTTTTCACTCGACGTTTACCTAAAATGATTCCTGTGTACCGATTTAGAGCCTTTAACGTATAACGTAATAATTAAACTAAGTTGTCTTATACTATCTTCTAATAATGTAATAGTTATTTAAATGTACAAAGTAAGCAGCTAAAAGGTGGGTGGTAACAATTTTCTTCACTGTAAACGAATGATAACATTGTGATAATGGTTTTCTTATAATTCTGTTGCAGGGATGTATTTATCCAAGTGTCAATACTCACATGTCAAAGTGGGCTGTACCACAAGAGAGAAATAAGATGTTCTCCTATGTATTTGGAGGTAATCACATTTTAATTTATTCATTAAGACTGCGTTAACATTTTTTCACCTATAGTTATTCTATAAGGCCTGTAGACGTCATTAAACGTCACCGAGACTTATTTTATTAAACCTATTTACATTGAAGAAGATACATTTTCCTGAATTTTCTTCAACTTTGTATCTATGTTACTAGTTATTTACTATATGTTACGTACTACTTAGTTGCTAGTAGCTGCGTGCTTCTCATTTGTCTTTAATGTGTTATCTTTACCATAAAATCTTTTCAGGTACTCAGTTTGGTACTATTATAATGCTGATGACTGGCGGGCTGTTAGCAGCTAGTCCAGGTGGCTGGCCATCTATATACTACACTTCAGGTAGATTACACTAATATATAATATTATCTAATTAATACATTAGCATATAACATAACACATATAACATTTTAAATGTATAATGACGATGTTTATTTCTATGTTGCAGGCGTTCTATCTATTGCTTGGGGCGTCTTGTTTATGTTCTTTGGAGCTGATTCTCCCGCTGTACATAAAACTATTTCAGAGTCGGAAAGAAATTTCATACAGTCTAGTATGATTCACAGTTCTACCCAGAGTAAGGTAAGTATTTTAGATTAATCCTGACGATGCTTCCAGCTTGAAAAATGTAAATAAATATGCCTATACATATTAGCTGACCAAAATAATACATATAAAATCCAAATTCCACAAACTGATTCGCAAAACTATCAAGAATTCTCTTAAACTAATTGTGGTAAAATCTTAAAAGTCAGAAGGTGATGTACGTTAATGGTACAGGAATCCATTTGGAATTTTTAAAATGGAGAAAACTTCAAGATATTTCCGCTTATCAACACGTCTCCGGAACTAATCAACCTACAAATCTACTAGTGTTGCAGTGCGGCGCATTAAGAATTTTGCTTTTTTTTCAATATAGCTTCCAGGAAATATTTGTTGGGGTAAACTTACATTCTTGATCTACCTGACCTTAAAATAGCTTTTAAAATTGTGTGTGTCATGCTATGATAAGCAATCACTTTTTCCCAATCTAAATTTTGGCCATATTTGTTTTCACAACGCCTGAAAAAAAGTAAATGTTGTACTATAGTTACTTTTTTGTCCCTTACTCTTCAGGAACCTTAAATTGTACATGTACAGCATGGCACGCTGACTAAATCTTTTTGTTAGTCTCCATCTTGAAAATGTTCATTGTAAAATGTTCAATAGTTCAACAATTTTCAGTTGTTCAATTCAAATTTTGAGATGCACCTAGTGTCCTGAATTTCGTTTAAATCGATAAATTTGTACGCCAGTTATCGTTAGACAAAAAGATACGATCAAACAATCTTTTCAAAGCCCAAGTCTCTGAAATAAAGAACTTACTACGCTTAAATAAAAACATTAAATAAAATTCTTTAAACGAATTAAGCTTAAAAGAGGTACAGGTGCTTGAAGTGCAAAGCCTTGGCTACAAAAGTGGTATTAAACTTAGGAGACAAAAAGTGGTGCTTCAAAGTAGCAAAACATACAAGACCTATTGTATTATTATGAATCTTTGAATTTATTGCTTTATTTCTATTATAAATTATTAATACAAGTATCTGGATATTGACTGTATAGTAAATTGATATTGAGAATCAGTCAAGTAAAAATAAAAGTTTTGGGTTTTAAATAATTAAATCTTAAACGTCGGTAAATCCTAAACTTATTTTTACTTACTTATTTATTTTTTACTTATCCTCGATATTAGAGCCAGCGTGAGCGTGTGGATTAAATTGCTTACCACGTCTAGTCGCCCATTACTGAATTTAAGGGCAGTACGAGCGAAGTCGTGGATTCGATCCCACACTGTGATGCTCTGATTTATATGGCTCACCAATGAACGAATCATATTCGCTTTGGTGGTACAATGTACAAACGTATGATATGTAAAATGGCTGGAACTCTCTACCACGAGCCTGATAAAATCGGTCTAAAAGATGGCCTAATTGCTAGGTTCGAACAAGTGGTTCGTCTTACCCGTCTAGTATTAGTACAGAAACCTTACTACTACTACTATCCTCGCTATCCACAATTTATACGATCAATTGTTTTTTTCTTTTGTCAATTGTTTATATTAATTATTATGATTATTTATTATCAAAGTTTTGTGATCAAAATTAGTCTTTTTTAACTAAGAGCTTATTATTTACTTTCTCATATACATTGTATAAGTAGAGAAAAAGTATTGTAACACTTCTTGATACACTTTTTAAGGTCCCTTTGAGTTCAAGATTTTTAAGAAATAAAATTTGAAAACTAAATACATATAATCATATGTACATACATATATAACCACTTGTTAAACACTTTTTAAATACATATTATATTCAATAATAAATAAAATAAATTAGATATTACTGGAATTAGATTCAGTCTTATGCAGCTATGCATAATTCATACCTATATTATATGTATAGAAATGAGAAAATTTTGTTTTTGGTTCCAATTTTTTCTTTTTAGCCAAGTTGCAAAACACAAAACACTTCTCAACGTAATAATTATGCGGTTCTTCTTTATATTGTTTCTCCCCAATGTGTATTTAGAAACTAAGTAAATAACTAACTACTAAGGCAAAGGGGTGTTTAGTCCAATGTCCTTTGGAGCAAAGGAAATTGTGGGAGAACAGCCTAAATAAGGGTCAATTATGCCTATCGTCCCTCATATTATAATAACATCTTAAAATAATCTATTAAAAAGTTCATTATATCGCCCAATTTAAAATATTCAAGTAGCTAAACCTAGTAAAAGATTTCGAATCATAATATTTTCACTAGAAGTCCTCAACTTTTCTAAGAAAGACCTTCTTTAATTGATCGAATAATATTAAAAGAAGTGCAAGTTTTTAGGGGTTTTAGTATCGTGGAACAGCGTCCGTTATACAGGACATTTGTAAGGCTAGGCACACACTGGAAGCAAAACAGTCTGCAGGCTGTGTGCCCCGATGCAAAAGATTGTCGCCGTCCAAAAATCTTCAAAGCCTCTGCAGACAGTCTAAAGACTTTTGCCCCCAGTGTGAGCCTAGCCTCAGTGTTTGTAAATGTATAGCAATATTACGAACATAATAGGAAACAACAACGTTAGATGGACATTATTGGCCAACAAATATTGGGAAGAATTTGACTTTTGGATATTATAAGAGATTAATTGAATGTAAGTAAATTAATTAGTTACCCTCTGTAGGTTCCAGACAAAACCTAAAATTTACCTTCTCGTTAGTTTACATTGGAGAAACTATAAAATTAGTTCACTTTTTTCACACTGCGAAATTATGAGACATATTTGGCAATCTAATAACTGACTTCTGGTATTAAATTCTATGACTTGTATTAATAAGTTAATTATATCCAACCTTTTGCAGGTTTTAAATGAAACCTATGTGTTACCTTCTTGTTTGTTTACATCTGAGAAACTGTCTATTAAATAGGTAGTTCACTTGCTTCTAGCTGTCCTTCTGACTACAAAGTTTATAGCCTCGTCCAGACTGTCGAACCAAACAGAGGAAACGAGCCGAGCATTGTCTCTCTGCGCTTTAGGTTCTCTTCTATTCTTGAATTGATATTCTTCTATTGATTAAAGCCTGGTTAACACGATCCCAGTGTACTTGGTCCAAGTCACTTTGATCAAATCCACTTGTTTCAAGTTTTTGTGGAATTTTGAAGTAAGTTTTACACGATCAAAGTATACTTGGTCCAAGTAGTGGAACTTTTATATGAATGAATGAATGAATGAATTAATGTTTATTTGCTCATAAGTACAAGACTCTTAGCAATGAGAAGTCCGGCCTTACAATAATATCCATGTTTAACTAATATATTATACTTTATAATTAATACACGAGGAATAGGAAATAAACAAATTCTCATATAAATAATATACGCACACACATACATACATTCCAACATACATACATATACAATACATATTTGTATGTAAAAATAAACAAAGCAAAATAAAAGTTAAGTATAAACAACTATGTACAATAACAATAATAATAATAAAGATAAATCCAAACGTTGATATTATTTTGTAAACAGATAATAATCTTTGCTTAAAATTAAAAAACCTTTTATCTCAACAAATAATATAACAATTAAATAAAAGTACAAGAAATTAAAATGTAGGTATCATTTACACACATAGTTTGTTTACATATATTTTTCATATTGGCTATAATTGATTAAAGTGAATAATTTTTAAGTTATTGAAGCTGATGATCTGAGTTTTAGTGNAACTATTAAGGTAAAGGAATATTACGTATGAAACTGCCCCAGGAGTCTCAATGTCTTGGGGAGACTAACACACTAACCTTTGAGACTTTTGTAGGGCAGACTATTGTTTAACAGATTATTGGGGTGTGCTAAAGTAAAAAAGTGCCTTATTGGCTATAACAGGAGCAGAGTAAGCGTGCTTTAACTTTTGATGGGTCATATTTATTTAGACCAAAGCGGAGGAAGTAACAAGACTCGAAAAGTCCAATGTAATTTGTTGAGAATCAATCTTTATGTTGAAAAAATTTTAGTTGCAAAAACATGTTACCACTTTATTTTTAGGATCTGTAATTTTAGAAAAGAACCCATAAAGTCTTCATCCATCCGTTTGTGTCATAATTCTCATAACTTATCAATGAAACATTAAACATTATACAAAAACTGAATGATGAAAGCTACTCAGTTGCTGTAATGTTTTCGAGTATATGATATATGGTGCAGTTATCATTAAAAGGATTTTTAATTTTAATTCTAGTTTCATTCTTTCATTTTTACAATTTCGATTACTTAGAGATCACATTCATATCAATATTGCTTGACTTTCCATTAATATTGTACAGAAAATATTACCCATATTCGTTGTTACAATTACTTTTGAAGCTATATTGTTGTGTCCATTTTGCGTTCCAATCGGGTCGCCTCTCGACTCCAAAGTTTTCATGCTAGTAATAATTAGTTCACATGCACTAAGGGAAGTACAAACCCCTGTTTTGAGTGGATTTCAGACTAGATGAATTTACAGATTTTATTAAATCCATTTATTAGGTCCATTTAATTTTTTTGTTTGTAGGATTTGAAATTTCCATGGGGCGATGTTATCAAAAGCATACCCTTAGCTGCTCTGCTACTGGCTCATATAGCTCAAAATTGGGGTTTTTGGACATTATTGACTCTAACACCGACTTATATCAAAGGAGTTCTCAACTACAATATTCAACAGGTAAGAATTCATGTAAATTACATTAGTATATCTTAGAAAAATACAAATAAAATATCAGCAAGATAAAAGTGATAAAGAAACTTCAAAACAGCAACTAAACAGAACTTATTATTCAATTTATCGTTATAATATGCATCATAACTTTTAAGAAGACTGTCTCACTATCACTTCTGTGCTTGGAAGGAAATCGATAAAATTAATAAGTTGGAGGCTTCTACCTCAAATGAATATTTTAGCCATTATATTTTTCAAAGTTATATTGAGGATACTTAAAACGCGACTCAAATCAACTACTTTTTTCTTTAGAACTTAGTTTAATATTTAGAAATGCAAGTAGATTTTCAGTCGCCAGTAAAGTTTTCAAAGTTATAACTTCTAACCATTGTTGAAGATATAAAAGATGGCGTTATCTTGCAAGTTTAATTGTTAAATGAGGTGCGTATACATAGATTATTATCGATAAAAAAATTTTATCGATACTGTACCCATTTGAATTATTAACTTTTTACTTGTATTGGATCTACCCTAGAACGTCTACATTATGTCTTAGGATGCAGACAGTCCTCATGACAAATTTTGATTCCATGTCTTTAAACGTGCTTTCAGTCCATGGTACAGATTATTTTCTTAAGATATGTTCAGTCCTTAAATAGCTATTCCTGATGTATGAGCAAAATGTTGATATTATATATATTTTAAATAATATATATAGTTAATATATGTTTATGATTTGTAACAAAATGATCACCACAATTAAGTTTGTTTTTAATTAAACAGACGATAAAAGTAAAATTAGTTTTATTAAAGCATTAAAATGTATTATTATATTAAGCAATGTTTGAGCAATTCAATTCCAATTCGAAGCAGTACTGCGTATATTGTATAAAGCAGCATTGAAGCACTTTAACACCGATTCTAGTAATGTTTTCCAACTTGATGTAGTATTATATATATTGATATAGTATATGTATTCATCTCCCATTCCTTTCCCATTCTTCTCGTCAGAACGAGACTCAGAACTTAAAAAGGATTAGAACTTAAAAGGGACTTAAGAGGGGCAGCGCAGTAAATAAAAAGTACCTCAAAAAGTTGTGACAGCAGATGCTGCTTGAACGGAGTAGTGAGAAAAAAGCGAACTCAGTTTATGTGTATTCATGACATCAAATTAATAACAACGATTAATTAAACAAATATGATACTTAGTCCAGTCAATGAAAGGCGAAACCTCATAATTTTAAAGTACAGCACCAATTTTCATGAAAATTTGTATGAAGGTTCTATTGACCCTCTAATTCAAAGTTGACCCTATGCCGGGGGTTGCTTTTACGTAGGGGGTGAACCCCCCCCCCTTTTTGAGGTAAAAAATTTTTCATTAAAAATAAGTCCGGAAATGGATAGATTGACTAATTCTAAGCAATTTTTGTTCTATAAAGTTTTTTCTGAAATTTGATACTTTTCGACTTATTCGCGATTGAAAGTGTCCATTTTTCAGTCGAAAAAAACACGTTTTCAGACGGTTTTTCGCAAATAGCTCAAAAAGTATGCATTTTATCAAAAAAAATATTCTTATGAAAAATGTAGCTTATAAAAAAACAAATAAGATGGTGTATTTATGAAGTCTTTAGGCCCAATAGATACGAAGTAATAGCTTGTCGAATGTTGACACTTATTCGCATTAGGAGAAAATTAAAAGTTTTAACGCGGAATAACAAAAAAACTATGCATTTTATGGGGAAATTACTTCATACCTTTTTTAAAGTACTTGAAATAACCTTTATTTTCGTTTTTTTTAAAAGACCCTAGCATCAAATCTAAGCGAGTTATGAGGAAAATAAAATGGTTTTCTTTTCGTTTTTCAAGAAAAAAAAATGAAAATCACCCCCTAATAACCACCCCTATTAAAAATAATCGTTACCACTTTGCAATTTACTTGGTTTGTATACTTGCAACATGTTCAAGAAGTTTCACCGGTTTAAATTGCTTAGTTTTAGAAAATTTCAGCTTTCAGTGAAACGTGAATTTTTGCAATTTTGAAAAAAATTGCATTTTTTTAAAAATAATTCAAAAACTATTAATGATATGCAAAAAATTTTAAATACAAAAATGTAGACTATGCTTTTCTAAACATTTTGCTTCTTTTTTTTTTTTTTAGCATAAAAATTGAGTTAGATATAGTCATTTAAATCTCGCTGAGTTTGTAAAAAGAAGCTTTTTTCACCCCTTTTAAGTCACACCCTTTCAAAAATAAGGGTTGAAAAAAAGTAATTTTTGCATGGTCGTTTAGCCCTTCAAAAATCCTTCAAAATCATTTTTTGAACAACGAGGTAGCTCAAAAACTAAGCGAATTATGAATAAAAAACTGATCATTGTACACTTGCAGGTATCTGAAAACGTGTTTTTTTCGACTGAAAAATGGACACTTTCAATCGCGAATAAGTCGAAAAGTATCAAATTTCAGAAAAAACTTTATAGAACAAAAATTGCTTAGAATTAGTCAATCTATCCATTTCCGGACTTATTTTTAATGAAAAATTTTTTACCTCAAAAAGGGGGGGGGTTCACCCCCTACGTAAAAGCAACCCCCGGCATAGGGTCAACTTTGAATTAGAGGGTCAATAGAACCTTCATACAAATTTTCATGAAAATTGGTGCTGTACTTTAAAATTATGAGGTTTCGCCTTATTTTTCTCTTCATTGACTAGACTAACTGTAATAGGTGAATGTGATACACATAATATCTGCGTTAAAAGGTTCTGTTGAACACAGAAAAGTAAACTCACACAGGTGAGCTTACATTTTATTGTTAGCTTTCTTTCGCCAGCAGCTGTCAAGACAGCTGTTGAAAATGCTTCATTTTAACGAAGAAGGTCAAGGAGCTAATCACGCAAAATTTGTATTTATTATAGACGATTTATAAAATTGAATTTAAGAAGATATGATCGTAAGGAAGAGGAAGATTGAATGAATGCCTTTATTGGTTTATAAAGTGATCTGTGACAGAGTTCATTAAAGTTTTATCTAAAAAAAAAGGTAAATCAATTCAGCTTATGATGAGGCAAATGTAAGGAAGATTAAAATGACCATAAAACTATTTAAAATAAAAAAAATCATAAGAAGGTAAAATTACAAAACAATTGATAATGGTGATAAGATATCGGGACAAACTATAAATGATCGATAACAATATAATAGGGCTGATTAGTTTTGCCGGTTGGGTATTGTGGGAACACCACCTGCTATCTTCAATGTTTAAGAAACCTGTGAAGCTCTTTGGAGAAAACTAATCCATAAAAGTCCACTAAATAGCTCTGCATATCTATGAATATACAAACCTTGGTGACATTGGTTTTCACCTCAAGTAGTAATTATCAGTGCTAGATGAATTCCAGTTTATCTAGAAGTCAACGTATGACTTTGTTGGCGATGAACCAGTCCAACTCTTCATGGTTAATTGTGACTCATGATAACCTAGTTTTAACTCTTCAGCGCTGATGATAACGTCTTGAGGTTGAAATTCGATTTTCCCTTGATGAAGCTTAAACCAGAGGCAGTATCTAAATTCTTCTTCTTTTAAGGTTAATAAGTAAGATACTCTTCTGCAACATAAGTGTGAGCTCCTCTTCTTTATGAAATATACTCTTTCTCTAGCATCTATCTTTAGAGCTGTCATAAAAATGATATCCAAAGTATGTCATTTATTCTGGTCATTTATTCTGTTTGAATATGGTGCCGAAGTTAGTGTAAGGCTTTTTCATTCAGTCTTACAATAATGTCGGCACCTATTTTAAATAGAACCGTTCACCGAAGAAGTCTCTCAAACCAAAAACTTCCATTTCATCCCATCATGTATTATTAAGATCCTCAATTAATATAAAGAATCCAATCAGTTTGTTAAGGGGCTCAATCATTATAAAGGATAAAATCCATTTTTTGACTCAAACAATTAAATTATTGTATAAGACATAAATTAAACACAGGCACAAATTATTGGCGGTACTTTTTTACTTTAGCACCCCCCTATTTCCCTTTGTGTTAATAGTTATTTGGACAAAGGAATATATAAAGAGTAGTATATATTCCTGAGTCTAAATTACTATTAAGACAAAGGGAAATTTATCCGAATGTACCTTGGGGACAAAGTTACACTTGTGTATATAATTGTGATTATATCCCTTATAGTCTAATCAACTATTAAGGTAAAGGAATATTACGTATGAAACTGCCCCAGGAGTCTCAATGTCTTGGGGAGACTAACACACTAACCTTTGAGACTTTTGTAGGGCAGACTATTGTTTAACAGATTATTGGGGTGTGCTAAAGTAAAAAAGTGCCTTATTGGCTATAACAGGAGCAGAGTAAGCGTGCTTTAACTTTTGATGGGTCATATTTATTTAGACCAAAGCGGAGGAAGTAACAAGACTCGAAAAGTCCAATGTAATTTGTTGAGAATCAATCTTTATGTTGAAAAAATTTTAGTTGCAAAAACATGTTACCACTTTATTTTTAGGATCTGTAATTTTAGAAAAGAACCCATAAAGTCTTCATCCATCCGTTTGTGTCATAATTCTCATAACTTATCAATGAAACATTAAACATTATACAAAAACTGAATGATGAAAGCTACTCAGTTGCTGTAATGTTTTCGAGTATATGATATATGGTGCAGTTATCATTAAAAGGATTTTTAATTTTAATTCTAGTTTCATTCTTTCATTTTTACAATTTCGATTACTTAGAGATCACATTCATATCAATATTGCTTGACTTTCCATTAATATTGTACAGAAAATATTACCCATATTCGTTGTTACAATTACTTTTGAAGCTATATTGTTGTGTCCATTTTGCGTTCCAATCGGGTCGCCTCTCGACTCCAAAGTTTTCATGCTAGTAATAATTAGTTCACATGCACTAAGGGAAGTACAAACCCCTGTTTTGAGTGGATTTCAGACTAGATGAATTTACAGATTTTATTAAATCCATTTATTAGGTCCATTTAATTTTTTTGTTTGTAGGATTTGAAATTTCCATGGGGCGATGTTATCAAAAGCATACCCTTAGCTGCTCTGCTACTGGCTCATATAGCTCAAAATTGGGGTTTTTGGACATTATTGACTCTAACACCGACTTATATCAAAGGAGTTCTCAACTACAATATTCAACAGGTAAGAATTCATGTAAATTACATTAGTATATCTTAGAAAAATACAAATAAAATATCAGCAAGATAAAAGTGATAAAGAAACTTCAAAACAGCAACTAAACAGAACTTATTATTCAATTTATCGTTATAATATGCATCATAACTTTTAAGAAGACTGTCTCACTATCACTTCTGTGCTTGGAAGGAAATCGATAAAATTAATAAGTTGGAGGCTTCTACCTCAAATGAATATTTTAGCCATTATATTTTTCAAAGTTATATTGAGGATACTTAAAACGCGACTCAAATCAACTACTTTTTTCTTTAGAACTTAGTTTAATATTTAGAAATGCAAGTAGATTTTCAGTCGCCAGTAAAGTTTTCAAAGTTATAACTTCTAACCATTGTTGAAGATATAAAAGATGGCGTTATCTTGCAAGTTTAATTGTTAAATGAGGTGCGTATACATAGATTATTATCGATAAAAAAATTTTATCGATACTGTACCCATTTGAATTATTAACTTTTTACTTGTATTGGATCTACCCTAGAACGTCTACATTATGTCTTAGGATGCAGACAGTCCTCATGACAAATTTTGATTCCATGTCTTTAAACGTGCTTTCAGTCCATGGTACAGATTATTTTCTTAAGATATGTTCAGTCCTTAAATAGCTGGTAATTAGAAAGATATGACTGCAAAAACAAGACGACAAAAGATAATAGTAAAATAATTGTTTAAAGTAGTTGTATTGGATTTTATTTTTTTTATATAATGGATCTATATTACTTAATATATGTTTTCAGAACGGATTCTTATCAGCTTTACCTTATGTAGCTATGTGGTTGACAACCTTCCTATTCGGTTTTCTAGCCGATGTGATCATTAAGAAGCAATTACTCACCGTGAATTTCTCAAGAAAATTTTGGAATAGCGTCGGTAAGCAACATAATCATGTATTTTCTTTATAATTCCTCTAACTCTGAGTTAGTGGTTTTAAAGCTATTATTCAATATCCATGTTTCGCAGCAATAGTTTACCGCACCGGGTGAAGCATTATCTTTTATAATTTACTACGTTTTTATTAGCTTGCTTTCTTGTTTGTTTGTGTGTTTGTCCAGTACAAATCTTCTTAGACAAAATATCAGATCTAAACAGCTTAAATTTCCTACTTGGAGTCTTGCAGCAACTTCCTCATCAACCCAATTTGGCTATTAACCTTTACTCCTATGTAAGAGAAGCTAGAAACTGATTGGAAATTGTATTTCTCTATGTTCTGGTTTTAGAAGTTTAGGGAGGCTCAAGTTATTTAGTTTTTGCTTCGTTCATTCTCAACCCTATCTTATTTTCTTCTTCCAATAACACAGTCAGTTATTCTATCTCTATATTTATATAGATCTCCCCATTAAAACATAACTATCCACATAAGTTCCAACATATTGGGATTTATACAGGATATTACCATCAACACCCATCTTTTCAACTTCTGAGTGAAGAGCGAAACAACAATGAAACAGAAAGAGTCCTTTTCTTACATCTGTATTCACAAAAAAGGCTCACTAACCTTCCTAGTTACTGCTACCTTTGCTGTAGATGCATCCAAGGTAATCTTGGCTAATTTCCCGTATCCTTCTATCAGAGTCCTCTATTCCCCTAGTTCCCTCTATCTACTCCTTAGCATCTCAACAGAGAAAAGTGAAACAAATTCAACAGAATTTTTTCACTTTTAGTCATCTTGACCCAATCATCTTCGTGATGGTTCAAACAGTGGAAGCAGCACATAACGTTTGATTCATCTATTCTCGAACGCATGGTATCAGGCACCGAATCATACATAATGAGATTTTAGCCATTAAGATAAGTCTAGCCTTTGTTCCAAATTACCTTATTTATACTTTTTTTTATAGGTTTCTAAACAAACTAATGATAACGGAATCATTGTGATCATTTTAGAGGACATTTTTTTTTTTGTCTTAAAATTCAAATTTTCCATGACATAAATGCGCTTCAGACATCAATAGTCTTGGTCTCGTGTCTCATGCAGGTCTATTAATTACTCCTTCAACATTTTTCAGTAACACTCAAATCGTAAAGTGGTAGGGAACCAGAATTCTATGTGCCTCACTCAGATAATGTGCCTCACGGCAGATAATTATTTTTATGCTTTATCCTTCATCGTTTCTTATAATTTCTACTTGACTACAACTTATATGTTCTTATTCTTATGTTCCAGCGACCTATGGAGCAGCATTCTTTCTGGTCTGTCTTGCATATCTTACTCATGGTCCAAAGGAAGCTATAACTTTCTTGACGCTTTCAGTGGCTCTGAATGCAGGAGTATACTCTGGGTATCTCTGCAACCATCTAGATCTTTCTCCAAATTTCGCCGGGACTCTCATGGGTATAACAAACGGCTTAGCTAACGTTTCATCTATTCTGGGACCCATGATATCAGGCATCTTAGTGCCGGATTTGGTAAGTAAGCCTTTAGTTGATTTCCCTCGTTTTTTTTCTTTTACTAACACTACATACTCTTACTTTTAAGTATACAAAAATTCTCACTCCGAAGTTGTATTTTAGTCATCGAGATCAATAATTTTTCAATTGGTTACTATTATGGTGATGGGTGACATCGTCAACAGTATGTTTTAGCTTCTTCGACGTTACATAAATCGGTATAAAGCTTGCTCTGCTTCCAACCACCTAATTCAGCTATAGCTATAAACCATTCCCCTCAAACTACCTAAATAGGTGATAAAGCATAACCACTTGAAAAAGAAGATTAAAAAGTTCTTGCTCGACCTACCTCTAACCATCTCAATATTTATATTTAAATTATGAAATAAAAATTTGAGCTAAAGTATTACGTCAAATATTCCATTTTATTTTATCATTGGTGTAAAAACCAGTAATGTACATTTTCAAAATATGAAATATATTTTTGAACCACCTACTTATACTAATTTCCTTTGTATCTATTACGACCATATTTGCTGTGAATTATTCATATTTATTTATAGAGTATTTTAGGATAAAATTTTCTTTCACTATTTTGTTTTCGTAAAAGTATCATATCACAATTTTGCGTGAAAATAACGCAATTTTCACACACTGTTATGAAATAAATGCGTCTGACAGATGCGTTATTGTTTATCTGTTGAAAGAATCTCAAGTATTATTTTAATCTCCTGATTTACTTGTAATAACACAATATTGATAAATTTTGCGTCGCATTGACATCAATCACTTTCACAATAATAATTTTAATCAGTCATTATCTTAATATGTGTTTATAATTGATGTTGTAATACTCGTAATAAACTACGAACTATTTAAGACTTTTTTTATTTGTTTTTATTTAACAATAGTTTTTATTTATTTATATGTGGTAGACAATTATATTTTTATACTTCCTTATTTAAATAACATATTTAATTGAATAAATTGGCTCTTTACAATTAGTTTAGAATAAAAACAATTAAAAGGTTTATTATAGATGAAGGTGATCAGATAATAAGCCAACAAGTAGGCTATAAAACAACACACAACACCTTAATCGACGCACCAACGAAATATGTTATCCTTTTTAAATTTTAATTCAACAAAACGTTTGTTAGAGAGCTTAAAATGGAGCTTAAAAGCATCTGTGTATAAATTATTCCTAACTGGGGAGGAATAATTTATATATTTAGCATTGTACACGTACACTTATAGTAGTGTGATATTAATATTTAATAAAAGGGTAAGAAACTACGTTCCTACCTGGTGTCCTGCGACCCCACGCGAATTTTTATATTTCCTTAATTAGAACAAAAGCAAGCCTTTTTATTTCCTTAGTAAAAGTCAGCCTTTTTATTTCTTTAGCAAAAGTAAGCCTTTTTATTTCCTTAGCAAAAGTAAGCCTTTTTTAAACACATTTATTTACCTTTACTTGCTGTTATGAGCGCAATTTGTTATCAATCTTTAACCCACTTCCATCTCAATAGAAAGTTGAAACTATTTCTGATTATTAATACATATTATAAAAAAGATTTTTTTTTCTTTTTTTTAAAGTAATGCAAGATAATTTATTTGCATCACAGACCCACAACTCAAGAATATTATTTTTCAGAGTAACGTATCTCAATGGAAAGTTGTTTTCCTGATATCAGCTGCTATTTTCATCGTAGGTAATACGATTTTCATCATTTTTGGTTCTACCAACGTCCAACACTGGAATGAACCACGTAATAACTCCGTAAGTTAATTAATTGTTTGTTAATTTTTAATTGAAATAGGATTTTTCACCCTTTACTAAATGCGTTAGTGTGAGCAACTCCAAAAAACACTCAGAGGCGTAGCTAGGGTGTGTAGCACGCAAGAACAAAGTTGGTTTTCACTCGTCTCCACACAGCTGTCCCTCCTTGCACCACCACTGAAAAGACTGTGTAGATCAACCCTTAAATTCATATACACTTCTAGTTTTCTAAATATTCATTCAAAATGTATAATTAAAAAAAATATTAATAATTGTTATCGTACTTTTTTACATTAATATGGAGAGCCACGTCTCACAATAGTTATTTATGCACCTAGGGAGTAAAGTAAGCCATTATTCCCTGAGCGAAAAAGTTGGTTCTTGAGGCAAAATTGAAGGAATAATGGCACTTTACTCACGAGGTAGATTCAATATTTTATCTCCAGTTGGGAGAAAATACACATTTTTGTCCATTACACAGTTTTTATTTATTATTTTAATAAATACCAATAATTATCAGCACCTTTAATAGCAGAGATATAAGATTTCAATATTAAAAACAAATTAAGAATTGGAATTAAACTCAAATAGAAGGTTATTTAGATGCAGGTTATAAACAATGATCAAGAAGGTCGTTAAAGCAATGTCGCCAACCTGATTTCAACAATTTTATTACATATGGCATTCATTCTCTACTATTTATGAAATAATTCACCGCTAAAGACCCACGTGCAGTCGAAGTGGATAAAAAAAAAAAATAATAATAAAAATAAGTTGGCAGTACTTACTTTTTCGCCCTAGTTTACTTTTTCGCCCTACTTTTACTTTTTCTCTCTACTTTTTGATATCAGTGAAGAAAAGACCTGCTTTATTCCCTCTAAGCTAATCCAAAATCATAACTTTTTCTCCCTACTGAAGATAAATGAAATTTGTATGATGATTAAATCATTTAGACGTAATATACACGGAGAATTTCAATTATAATATCATTAATAGAACCAAAAAACATTTTTATTTTTTCAGGAAGAAATCATGAATACTAGAGACGAACAGGATTATGGAAGCACTAAAATGAACAGTGTCAAAACATCCGCACCTGTTGATTGATTCAAGGATAAAACACTGGATACTACTGGATACTATCTTAAAACTATTTCTATTTAAATTATGGAATACTGTATCAATGATCCCATAGAAGTTACGGGAAAGTGTATAAAAATAATTATATTGTAGAATGCGGGAAAACGTATAAAAATTGGTCAATCGGAAATTTTATATTTTTTGACGAAAAATTTGTCTTTTTCGTACTAGTGCCGGGATACTCTACAAACAATTGCTTGTTTCAAAAGTGTGATTCCTTAATTTTCTTCATTCAACGAATCTTCAGATGAAGGCATTCCGTTTGATAAAATAAAAGTAATTGCCGACAACTTCACCATATTAAAATAGAGTGCACATGACGCTAGAGGCGCGCCCACGGTAATATTAGCTCCTAACATAATGTCATTTCGTTTCGTCTATGTAGGGATTTATCATCAATCTATAGAAAACTTTATAGATAAATAAAATTTAGTAAAATAGTTCATCGTGAAACTTATACCAAAACATGATAATATTGTAGTTAAGAAGTCAATATGTAAGCACAAGGGGTACAGCCAGAGTGAACGCTAAATCGGATTTAGACTGAGATTCTAAAAATAGGCACTTGTTGTGTCGCCTGGAGGAAAGCAGATTATGTTTGGTGGGGATTGGGGATGCAGATAAATAGGCGCGCAGGTTATTCTTAAACATAAATTAACTGGCTGTAATCCGC
The DNA here is from genome assembly GCA_001010745.2 of Gerris buenoi. NCBI lineage: Eukaryota > Metazoa > Arthropoda > Insecta > Hemiptera > Gerridae > Gerris > Gerris buenoi. Next base: position 127,450 of record KZ651362.1, read on the forward strand.
TAAACATCTGTGCGTTCAATCAATTTTTATTTCTACAGTATTCTGCTGATAACATTTTCCTGAAAACTGTAAACTAATCTATAAATCCTGCAATCATCGACACTAAACTTTTCTAAATTTTGATAACTTGCGATAACATATCTTGGGTTGACTTCAACTATAAGTACGTCTGTTGATACGTTTTGATGATAGGGATATTTGTATACGATTCCTTTTGCGATGGAAAATTTAATTTTAAATATAATAATTTTTAATATTTGTACAGTACAATTGTACTGAACAAAGAAGCTTGTTTCAGTGTTAAATTCTTGTGATAAAATATATTTATGTATACAATACTCAGTTGTAGAATGGTCTGAAATAATAAAATAAACGTTGTTTTTTTTTAAACTTTTTTTAAGTTATGTTATAACTATATTAATTGGAGCACAGGTAACACAAACTGTTGATAACACTAAAAATACAGAAGGGTAATATTCAACAATTTCAACCTTATTTTAGAATTCATAGATATGTTATTCCTATTTATCTATCTCTAACTCTATCCCTCCATAGGATGTCATTTGGAAACTGTGCACCACGGCTTCAAACCAATTAGGCTTCAGGTAATTTACGTATATAAGTACAAAAGAATAAATTGAAGTGTACTTCAAGCCGAAATCTAACACTTTCTGTAACACATTTACTGTAAAGGTGATACCCACGCCATCTCTTGAGTGTTTAGAGAACTATCAAGTACTAAGTGAACTATAAAGTAAATCAAAAGTATAGTTTTTCTACTGCTTTTTGCCTACATTTCCGATATTTTAAAAATGTTACAGTCAAGAATTATATACCGTTGTAATATTTTCACACTGCTAACCATCAGATATAACTTCCGTTTATAAGAATGACTATGTGTCACAAATTGAATAATAAATAATATCTTATACAAGGAAATGTGATAATATGGTTAATAATTGGCGACTTTAAAATATTTAAAAATCTCTTAATATTTTATATTCAAATTATAATGAACTTCTAAAAGTATTCACAAGCCAACAAGCAGGCTATAAAACAACACACAACACCTTAATCGACGCACCAACGAAATATGTTATCCTTTTTAAATTTTAATTCAACAAAACGTTTGTTAGAGAGCTTAAAATGGAGCTTAAAAGCATCTTTACAAAATATGAAACAGTTTAATCTGTATCTTAATAAATCTAAATGTACTGCTTTTGTAACTATCGGAATTTTTAATTCTAACTTTTTTTTTCTTCGGACAGCAAAAGTTAAAGCAATTATGGAAATGCCAAGTCCTAATAGGGGAAGCTTTTTGACGATTCCTGGGCATGACAATATCTGACCAAAAACCACTTGTGTTTTTTAAAAAAAACACCCCGCCAAGTCTGTGGTTCAAAAAAGTTGTGAAATCAACTTTCTATCCCGCCAAGTGATGTTGGCACTTTCTCCTGACC